>MU762128.1:302317-354488 GCA_026770625.1 Nicotiana glauca | reverse complement strand
AGTAAAAGATGACTTACAAATGATTTGGAGAAGAGGGAGTTCATGAAAAATCGCCAATGGGTGTTTTGGGTTGTGAAAATGTGAAAAATGAAGTTGAAAATCCTGATTTACATGTCTCTATGTTCGCATTTGCGAACAGGGGTTCGCAATTGCGAATCCCGACCAAAACCTGGAATTTGCGAAACAAGCTTCGCATTTGCGAAGCTAGGCCAAAACTGAGAAGTTCGCAATTGCGAACAAAATCTTCGCATTTGCGAAGATATGCTGCCCAGGGGACCTTTCGCATTTGCGATCGAAATGATCGCATTTGCGACTCAGTGCAGATTTTCGGAAGTTCGCATTTGCGAAGAAGTTGATCGCATTTGCGATCCTAGGCCATAAGCCTCAGGCTTCGCAATTGCGATAAATGGCTCGCATTTGAGCTCGCAATTGCGAATCTTCACTTCGCAATTGCGAAGATCACAGAAGCAGAAAACCAGATTTTTTTTCCAAAATGAGAAATGCAATCCGACGCCTATCCAAAACTCACCTGAGCCCTCGGGGCTCCAAATCAATTATGTATACTGACTCAAAAACATCATACGAACTTGCTCGCGTAATCAAATCGCCAAAATAACATCAAAATCAATGAATTGAGCCTTAAAACTCAAGAATCTTTCAAATTTTTCATAAACTTCCAAATTTCCAATTTAAGGCCAAAACACGTCAAACGACGTCCGTTTTCAACCAAACTTTACAGGAAGTGCTTAACCAACATATATGACTTGTACCGGCGTCGGAACCAAAATACGAGCCCGATACCATTACTTTTTTATCAAATTTCAGTTTCATTTTCCTTAAACATTTTCAGAAAATAATTTAACAGAAAAATTCTTTTACCGGGGTTCTGGACCTCGGATTTCGATTCCGGGCATGCGCCCGAGTTCCATATTTTTCTACGGACTTTATGAGACCATCAAATCATGGGTCCCGGTCCGTTTACCAAAAATATTGACCAAAGTCAACTATATCAATAGTAATATCAAAATTCTTCAAATCTTTCACATAACTCATATATTTCAACATGTAAATTTTTCGGCTTCGCGCCCGGACTGTGCACGTAAATCGAGGTAGCTATAAATAAGGTTTTTAAGGCCTCAGGAGCTCGAAATGCCTGAGAAAACAAGTGATAACCCTTTGGGTCGTCACATGCTTAAACCACATCAAAATAGTAAATGAATTTTTAACTGGATCTGAACCTCATTTTCTTAAGTTGTTAAAAGAGAATTAGCTTTGCTTTGAATAATTTCCCCATGTTGGCTTCTTGATTGAATATCTCTATGTGTTTATTTTGGAACGGGCCAAACGCCTCGGTAGATTAAATAGATGCATTTATAGGCGCGTCATCGACCTTCGGCAAGTGCAATTTCTTTTCTGTTGGAGCGGGCCATCGCTTCGGCACGATTTGTGCATGATTTATATATTGTTGCCTGGGAAATTTATACGCTGATGTTGCCTTCCATGGCTTGATATAAATTGATAAAATAAAGAAAAGTGAATCTTGAAAATCCTTTATTATTTGTTGAGGGTGTATTGCCTGTTTACCAGCTTTGTGAGTTAGAACCGATATATAAAATCCCTGATTTCTTTACATATTTAGTATATTATTATTGGACCACTAGTAAGTGTCAAAGTTGACCATCTCGTCTCTACTTCTTTGAGATTAAACGGGATACTCATTGAGTACACGTTGATTACATACTCATACTATATTTCTGTGCATTTTTGTTATATAGGTATATGCATCTCTCGCAGCCTACTGGGCGTAGCAGCGCGGATGATTCTGGGAATAGGTGAGCTGCATTATTCAAGGTGAGCCGCAGCTAGTGTAGTTCCTTTCAGCATTTTTATATTTATTCCCTATCCACTGTACTTCGGACAGATGCTGTATTTTAATTTCCTTATTAATAGATGCTCATGCACTTTGACACCGAGTTTTGGGATTTTTTTCGAAAGATGTGTACTAATAGTTATTGCTTAACTTGAATTGAAGTAGAGATTGTTTTAATTATGAAAAATGGAAGGAAAAATCCTAGATTTTCAAAGGTATTAAAACAGAATTTAATTGATAATTTAGTTGGCTTGCCTGACAGAGGTGTCCGGCGCCACCACGACCCTTAGTGGATTTTGGTCGTGACACAATCAAAGGTTGAGACTATGAAGGATTCTTTGGATACATCTTGACTCTTGTATTACTACTTGAACTCTTATTTGGTGTGTTGATGTCTTTCAAAAAATATTTTTATTTTAAAATTTATGTTTCAAAAACTTTATTTTTTAATAATAATTATTTTTATAATAATGAAAGTAAAGATATTATCCTTATTTCAAAAGCTCAGTTTAGTCGGGTATCTTAAAATTTTAATAATTCTTTAGCCAGAGAATTTATTTTTCCAGTATGACTCCATTTTAATATTTGACACTAACCATGCTAAACATCTGAGTTATTTGAATTATATGTAAATAACCTTAAAATTTAAACCTTCTATATAATTATAGATAATCATTAGATATTAACTAAGAAATATACTATATGAAAAAAATCAAATCACGTAGTGATTATTTTGTTTGCGCCATTCTTGTTAGAGTCATTGTAACCTAAAAATAGTCACAAAGCGAAATAATAACTCGTATTTGTGGCAAAGCACAAAGGCTGACACAATATGAACGACTCTTTGGTTACCACGTGACTCTTTTACTATGACTTGAGCTCTTTTTTTATCTTTTTTTTATGTCTTTCTTTCTTTTGTAACAAAAAATTAATTTATTTCGCTATAAAAGGATTATTTTTAATAGAAATTATCTACATAAGAAATTATTTATATTTTTATCTTTGGTTATAATTATTTTATAATTTTTTTTGGCTTTATCTATTCAACCTAAATATGTGCTCACCCAATCATTTAAATTAAAAAAATTAAAGGATGTGCAATTTATATATAATCCATATATAATATGTGTATAATTATGTATTGTCAGTTATCATCTATGTATTTCAGCTATAAAAGATCAACGATAAATCTGGCCGAATATTTGTGTAAATATTCCATAAGATTTCAGTTACTTGATTTCAATCATGATATGGCTTCTATTATAATAATTTAAAAATTTTCGACTAAAATTCAAAAATATCTTATCCTTTTATTTTTAAAATTACATTATATTTTAAAAAATAATCACATTTTGAAATAATTGTTTTTACATTAAAAAAAAATATTTGGCATCATACCATTTTTATAAAACATACTTCTTGTTATACTTGAAAATTGATATAGAAACTACCAATTAGAAACCAATATCCCTCTTGTTGAAATTCGAGAAACCTTTCACATAATTTAATGATTCAAAACTAATATTCTTCAAAAAAAAAATATTATGCCCCTGCAATGTTGGGTTGACCATAGCTAAATGAAAAGGTTTCAACTATACCCTTTAATTTCCAAAAGGTGCTAAATTAAAATTGTCACGACCCGGATTTTCCACCCTCGGGAGTTGTTGTGACGACCCAAAGGGTCTTCACTTATTTTCTTATCTACTCCGAGCTTCTGAGGCCTTAAAAATCTTATTTATAGTTGCTTCGATTTACGTGCACATTCTGTACGGGTAGCTGGAAGCTCAAATATAAAATTCTATGAAAATTTGCTAAGTTTTGATATTAAAATGAATAAATTTGACTTCGGTCAATTTTTTGGGTAAACAGACCCGGACCCATGATTTGTCGGTCCCGAAAGGTCCGTAGAAAAATATGGGACTTGAGCATATTCCCGAAATCGAATTCCGAGGTCCCAGGCCCAAGAAATGAATTTTTGAGTAAAATTATTTTCTGAAAATATTAAAAAAATAAAAATAAAAACTCATTGAAAAGTGATGGTATCGGGCCCATATTTTGGTTCCGGCACCCGATATAGGTCTTATATGTGGTTTAAGCGCTTTCTGTAAAGTTTGGTTGAAAACAGATGTCGTTTGACGTGTTTCGGGCTTAAAATGGAAAATTTGAATTCTTATGAAATTTGGAAGAAGTCATGGATTTTAAGGCTTAATTCATTATTTTTGATGTTATTTTGACGACTTGATCACACGGTTAAGTTCGTAGGATGTTGTTAAGTTAGTGTATGTGTTTGGTTAGGAGCCCCGAGGGCTCGAGAGTGTTTCGGAGGTATCTCGGAGTGATTTCGGACTTAGAAAAATTTCAGAAAAAATGCAGAAATAGTACACCGTGAACAGTACCCATGAATAGTACCCTGTGAACGGTACCCATGAACAGTATCCTGTGAACAGTAAAAACACGTGAACAGTACCCGGCGATTTCTGGACAGAACATTATGTTCTGAAAATGGGACAAATTTTTAACGAATCGGAGCTCGGGAAGAGGTGATTTTCGGGATATTTTTAGAGAAAACAACGGGGTAAGTGTTCTTAACTTAATTTTGGTTAGATTATCCAAATCTATTACTAGTTTTGGCATTTAATTGGTGATTTTAGTTGAGAAAATCTTGAAAACCCTCTTGGTTTAATTTGAAGATTTGAAGATCGAGTTGATGTCGGATTTTGGTAAAATTGGTATGGTTGGACTCGTGGTTGGATGAGGTTACATATCCCGTAATTTTTGTTGGGTTCCGAGACGTGCGCCCCATGGACAAATTTTTAGTGCAATTTCGGATTTTAAATGGAAACATCTGTACTAGCTGGATTCGACTCTTTGACATTATCGACAGCATTCAATGTAAGTGATGAGAACTCATATGTAGAGTTTTCATGATAGATCTAAAAGTTCTATATACTTGACGATGTAAATAAACATTTACATAATTAGGTCAAAAAATATTTACACAATTAGGTCTACGGGATTGTTACACAAATAGCTCGTCAAATTCATTATTTACTTTTTATAGCCTCTATACATAGATTATACATTAATAATACATATTTATACATATACTATACGTGAATTATATATGTATTATACGATTTGCCGGCTATTTTTAGTTTGAGAGATTAGGTAGACGATTATTTGGGTTAGTCTGTCGATACATATTACTTACTGAACCCTTATTATAACAAAGGAATCAAAATAGTTTAACATAAGATCTGTTACAATGACAGGTGTCCACGACAGAAGTGAGTGAGATATTGACAAGACAATATTCAGGTGCAATTGTATATCTGAACACTACTCATGCTCCTACACCAAGCATATGGGCTACATTCTTGAACCTAGAACAACACCAAAAACTTGAACACCTAAAGAGAATTGTGCATTTGGAGGAAGAAGCTAGCCAAGAAGAAGAAGAGGAAAAAGAGCAGCCAATATGGTCTTTGAGAAAGTTCTTGACTGATCTTATTGGTAACGAGAGAAACAGGAGAGAGGGGAAGAAAGTCGATGACAGAAGAAGAGGCAAAGGTCCAGATTCCTACAATCTCTTTGACAGAAAGGCAGATTATAAGAATGATTATGGATGGAGCTTGGCCTTGGATCAATCTGATTATTCTCCATTGAAACATGCTGACATTGGCGTCTATCTTGTCAATCTTTCAGCGGTAATTTCGTTACACCATTCTTTAATTTTTAACCATGATGTTTCATCCATGTTTACGTCCTAGTTTAGTGTAATTAGTAAACTCTATCCGGTATATCTACTGCCGGTTTAATCACTAAACTTTATCCATTATAACTCGATAGTGTAATCACTGAACTTTATCCATTATAACTAGCTAAGTTTGATGAAAGGGATCAATTGAGTTGCATTCTCTCAGAGCGGAGAAATTTGTGGTGCAAGTTGGGTAAAAACAAAAACTTGTGTATATATAATCTTTTGAAATCCTTTGTCATGTAGGGTGATTTAGGGAAGCTTTAGATGTAGTGCGATAAGTGTTCCAAAAATTGCTTTAGATTTTGAATTCTAGACGACACTACTGCAATTTTTGTGAGAATTTTCCTCTTTGGAGTTCCCAACTCCGATTATAATAATGCTCTTAAAATAAATAAATGAAACGCAGTCCAGTGCGTGAAGCATCTTGCGTCGCAACGTCCGGAGAAGGGGTCGCACCCTAGGGGGTGTAATATAGGGGGTGTAATATAGGCAGCCCACATGATCAGTGGCAGATTCCACGGATCCGGCTCGTAAACGCAACCTTCGGAGAGGGCCTTGCACTCTAAGGGGATGTAATATAGGCAGCCCACATGATCAGTGGCAGATTCCACGGATCCCGCTCGTAAACGCAACCTTCGGAGAGGGCCTTGCACCCTAAGGGGTGCATTTTTCGCGATCGCGATGAGTAAATACCTAGGCAGAATGGTATTTTAGAGGGTTTAGCTCATTTTTCTTCATTTTTTCAAAGCATGGACGATTTTTTTGAGAGCTTCAAGAAGGGATTTCGTCATCTATGTTAAGGTAAGTTACTCCTACTCACTTTCAAGTTAAATACAAAATTATATCGTGGAATTAGACATGAAAATTGTGGGAAAATTGGGATTTTTGGAAGAAAACCTAGAAACTTGATAAATTGGATTTTATCACGAATTTGAGCATGGAATTAGGAGTAAATTATATATTTGAGGTAGTGAAGCTATGGGTAGAGTATATCTTCGAGAAATTTTGGAATCCGGGCACGTGGGTCCGAGGGCATTTTGGTCAACTTTTCGTTCGGGGTTAAGAATTATTACAAATTGGGTTGTAAAGTTTAATTGAACATATATTAATGGATTTATATAATCATTGGCTAGTTTTGGAGCATTTTACGTTGGTGCAAGTCATCGGAAGAATGTAGAATGCCGGTTATGAGTCTTCGGAGCGATGTGAGTCTCCTTTCTAATCTTGTGAGGGGAATTTATCCCATATGTGAGTTAAATTGGTTATGTGCTCCTATTTGTGGGGGCTACATACGCACAAGGTGACAAGAGTCCGTACGTAGCTACTACTATGCTATTGTTCGGGCAGTCTAGGACCCAAAAAAAAAGAGCATATTATACTTGGATTAACTGTGAACCCATTGATAGTTTGAATTGTTTAAATCACCTTGAATTGGTAAAGGAATTTAAAAAAAGAGATTTAATATTAATTTTTTCTGAAATGTTAAAAAGAGAAATTTGCCTATTTGGATGATTATCCTCGATAAACTCTTAGTTTCCTACTTGAGCAAGTACTTTATGTGTGCCTGTGTCGCATGGATGATTCGCGAGCAGGATATGTGTTTATTTATGGAACGGGCCGAACGCCTAGGTGAGAATAGATGCATCTATGGTTCATGTAGCTCGACCCTCGGCCGTGCACAGCTTACATTCCTGTCGGAGCGGGTCGTCGCCCCGGTGTGATTTGTGCATGTTTATCTGTTGTTTGAAAATTATAAATATGCAATTGGCCCTATGTGGCTTGATATAAACTGATAAGATAATAAAGAATATGTCACGACCCAAAATTCACTAAGGGTCGTGGTGGCGCCGGACACTGCTGTCAGGCCAACCAACTCAAATACTGAATTAAATCTCGTTTTAACACTTTTGAAATCCAGGATTTTTCCTTAATTGTTTAGAAATTTTAGAGAATATAGTTTCAAATCAAATTTAAAAGTGAAGCAATTAATACAATACTTCAAACTATCCCAGAACCCGGTGTCACAAGTGCATGAGCAACTATCGATATGGAAAATAAAATACAACATATGTCCGAAATACAGTGGACATGAAAACAATAATAAGAAAATATTGGAGGGAACTACAATGCTGCGGGTCGTCTCGAACACTGCAGCTCACCTAGTCCCAGAGTCGTCCGTGCTGCTACGCCCAATAGGCTGCGAGAGGTTTATGTACATGTGCAACAAAAATGCACAGAAGTGTAGTATGAGTACGTAATCAACGTGTACTCAGTGAGTATCCCGCCTAATCTCGAAGGGGTAGAGACGAGATGGCCAACTCCGACACTCACTAGAGGTCAATTAACAATATTCTAGAAATATGAGGAAAATCATGGATTTATAAAGTAGTTCAAATTTGCGAAGCCAGAAAACAGGTAAACACCTTCAATAATTAAGAAACGGCTTCCAAGGTTTATTCTTTATTATATCAAACCACGAAGGGCGAAATCCACATTTACAATTCTCAAGCGACAAATAACATGTGCAAATCACACCGAGGTGACGACCCGATCCAAAAAAAATGTAAACTGTGCACTGTCGAGGGTCGAACGACACGAACCATAGATGCATCTATTACCCCGCTCGCGAATCATCCATGCGATGCGGTCAANGGGGAATAATTATCCAAATAAAACCAGTTCTCTGTTTAACAATTCAGGAAATGATGTTTAATCTCTTTTTAAATTCGTTTACTAATCAAAGGTGATTTAAATAATTCAAGTCATCAATGGGTTCATAATTAATCCAAGTATGACATGCTGATGGGTCATAACTACTCGGACAATAGCATAATAGTAGCTACGCATGGACTCTCGTCACCTCGTGCGTACGTAGCCCCCACATACAGGAGCACATAATAAATTATTTCACCTATGGGGTAAATTCCCCATCACAAGATTAGAAAGGAGACTCACCTCGCTCCGAAGATCCACAACCGGCATTCCACATTCTTCCGAAGACTTGCACCAATGCCCAATGCTCCAAAACTAGCCAACGATCATATAAATCCATTAATATATACTCAATTATACTTTGCAACCCAATTTATAACAAATTCCTAACCCCGAACAAAAAATTGACAAAAATGCCCTCGGGCCCACTTGCCCGGAATCTAAAATTTCTTGAAGATAAAGTTTACCCATGAACTCACGAACTCAAATATATGATTTTCTCTTAATTCCATACTCAAAATCATTGCTAAAATCCAAGATTATAATTTTTCAAAGTTTTCAACCAAAACCTCAATATTTACTCTAATTTCCGTGCTTAACTCAAGAGTAGTGGGGATAACTTACCTTAACATAGATGATGAAATTCATATTTGAAGCTCTCCGAAAATTGCCCCCAAGCCATGAAAAATTGGGGAAATGAACCAAAACCCCGATTTAAAACAAGTCTCTGCCTTCAGTCGTTTCCGCTTTTGCAGAAATTTTATCGCTTAAGTGGTTCCGCTTTTGCGATCGAAAGCCGCTTCTGTGGTCCTGGGCTCAGCCCCCTTTTTCCGCTTCTGCGATCCCCTCTTCCGCAGATGCGGTCCCGCTTCTGTGGAACCTAGAACAAAACCACTTTTGCGGCTCCCTCAACTGCTTCTGCGGGGCTGCTTCTGCGGTCCCATTTCCGCAGAAGCAAAAATACCAGCAACCAGATCCTTCAGCCTTCTTCAAAATTCCATTTTTGATCCGTTAACCACCTGGAATCCACCCGAGGTCCCCGGGACCCCAACCAATCATATCAACCAGTCCCAAAACACATTACGAACTTGCTCGAGGCCTCAAGTCAAAATAAAAAACGCCAAAACCATGAATTACACCCCGATTCAAGCTTTATGAACTTTGAACTTTCCAACTTCTATTTACGATGTTTAAACCTATCAAATCAAGTCCGATTGACCTCAAATTTTGCACACAAGTCATATTTGACATTACGGACCTACTCCAACTTTCGGAATCAGATTCCGACCTCGATATCAAAAAGTCTACTCCCAGTCAAACTTCTCAAAAACCTTCATATTTTCTATCTTTAGCCAAATGGCTTCAACATGACCTACGGACCTCCGAATTCACTTCCGATCGTGCTCCCAACTCCAGAATCACCATACGGAGCTACTCCCAGTCTCGGAATCCCAAACGGACATCGATAACGCTGAAATGCGCTCCAAGCCAAACTTAAGAAATTCCTTCTAAAATGCTAACTTCCATAATAGGCGCCAAAACTTTCCCGGGTTATCCAAAACCTAATCCGCGCATACGCCCAAGTCCAAAATCATCATACGAACCTGTTGGAACCTTCAGCTCTTGATTCCGAGGTCGTTTACTCAAGATTCCAATCCTAGTTCATTCTTTCAACTTTAAGCTTCTCAAATGAGAATTTTCATTTAAATTTAACTCCGATCTTCGTGAATTTAAATTTCGACCAAGCGAACAAGTCACAATACCTGAAATGAAGCTGCTCATGGCCTTAGACTGCTGAACGACGAGCTAGGGCTCGAAACGACCGGTCAGGTCGTTACATTCTCTCCCACTTAAACATACGTTCGTCCTCGAACGTGCTAAGAACTACTCTAAAGTAGTCTGAAATCACTGTTCAACACCTCCTACACCTTCCCGTGCTACCACAACTTAGTTGAGCACATTATCTCGATAGATTCTGAAGATATTCCCTTTTATTCAAGCAATTAAGCCTTAGAGCCCAATTCCAACATCCGGAATTCTATGCCATGCCTGTTTTCCAACATGCGACCACCATATCAATCACTACACGCTGTACTCAAACATGAATGCATAACTTTGCTGGATTCTTACTTTGCAACACTTAGTCCACGGGATCACCATAATATTCTCTGATCAACTTAGCCAAAAATTCAACGAATCAGATGCTCCCATTGCACCTCATGACACGCAAGTCTTACTCTAACTCTTACAATACTGACACGACGGATGAGATGTGCCCAAATTTGTAATCAACTACCGATCAACCAATCATTGAGTCTATACTTCTTACAGGAAACATTACCACATTATGAGCCAAATAATGATCTCAACTCCTTAATATACGTCATATAATCAGATTGCACTGATCCCAAATCCAATAATCTCGTATCACCCCGTACGAACGGCTCCGGCAATAAGCCATCTCGGACATGGTTAAAAGTCATATATGATGCCACAATGTGCCAATAGGCTACTAATTAGGACGCGATACAGAAGGAAAATGAACTCTGAAAAGGAAGTTCAATTACCCCGCTCGCGAATCATACATGCGACGCGGGTAACATACTGAACAGACACCTCGCTCGCGAATTATACATGCGACGCGGGATCACAACTAATACGAGCTTTCCTCAGAAGACATGATACGAAGCATATAAAATAGGTATGGGGAACTGTGCTGAACATCACATTGTTGCGGTGTGCAACCCGATCCAAATAACATACCCATGGCGGCGTGCCACCCGATCCACATATAAAACTCACATAAGGAGATGTACGTCGAGCTAAATTGCTCATTATAAGAAAATACCGAATATCAGTCGTAAACACACTAAGTGTATAATACCATTCCTTGGGGAGACATATAACGCTATAATCCACAACTCGGGCACACTAAAGTGCGATACAAGATCTGAATCTCAAGAGCCATTCTGTTCATATAACATCATCGCCACGCGGAGCCTCAACATATAAATAATTACCAAGCCTTCTCACAACTCACACGGCGCGATGTATCACTTCATGAAATATCTGACAATGAGATAACACCCTGACTACTCCATAAGGAGCGCATTACTGAAATGAATCCAACTGGCCTGTCATAAAGCCCATATTCACATTTAAACCCACCCACCGACCTTAAGTCGATCCTGATCACATCGAATTAATCTCATAACCTTTCAAAGGTCCATACTAATTTTCCTCTTCTCATAACACACAAGAAAAACCGTCATAGCCGGAGCAAACCTCCTCGGTTCATAACCCAATAAACAAGGTGCCCTCCAGGCATACATACTCAAATTAATGATATTACCACAACCCTCATACTTGGTTTAAATATTTAGCCAATCAAGTGACTACATGTCACACTTATACAATCTGCCCGTGGGACACGCTCCCACAATCTTCTGAAATAAATAACGGGTCCGCACATCTAAACCATCGGACGTACTAATGCTGAAAAGCGATCCAAAATCCTTAACCAGGATGCAAAACCTCTTCCACAACACATCGATCTCAGGTGAAGCTGAGGACAATACCAATTTACTCTAATCGTTCACCCCTTTCCTTGCTCATCCGAGCCCGTGACATCCTTGTCAACACCTAACTACAACCTTGATCCTCACTTTGTATTTCCATGCTACTCACTGCACCCAACGTGCCAACATACGATAGAATACGATTTTCATCATAACTCCGAATTCATTAATATTTTCACATTTCATCATATAAGAACTTTGCACTTAACTCACTTCAGGAGAATCATAGCAATACATAGGTAATTTCTCATAACCGTAGAATATGCAGATCTGCAAATAGTGATCCAAGCCACCATAGCCCAAAGCCATAACAGAAGAATGCCCCTGATAAATCATCAATCACAGTGGCCGACAGGCCTCACACGTACCGCCACAAATCATACACATAACTTGATCTCGCGGACTGAACTGATCACTGGCCCCAATATGCCAAGTCAACTATGGCTAATCAATTTACCTTCTTCCAATTCCTCCTTGCTTGCCTAAAAAATAAGACTAACTCCATTCAACATATAACATACTCCATCTGCACTCGCCTCGAGTGACTTTGAATCACGAGACCATGCTGTCTTAATTCCCACGAACCATTTCATAACAACCAAATGCTACACCACAAGCCAAACATCCCGGAACATTCTGTGCCTCTTCTCATAAACTGCTACAAAGCTTGATTCTTAATTGCACCTACAAGCTCGACATCATTAGGCACCACACTAACCTCTTGAGTTCACTAGGACCGTTACTGAGAGCCACCCAATCTGCCTTGGTCCCGAATATAATCAACTCCATGAATCTTCTAGCACATTAATACCCTCTCAACAAAGCACCTGGCAGAACCACACCCCTTTAAACCCGTTTCTATACAAGGCATAAATTCTAAATCTTTTCCCAAGTTCGAACATGAGCCCATAAGGCTAACCATAATACATCCTTAATAAATTCCTCCGCTCAATTTACTACTTATGGTCTTTTCTCGTAGCTGAATTAATCCATCAACATGCTAATAACCAGAAATCACGCAAGTAGTTAATCATACAGCCCAATTATAAGTGGTGGGACTCTCCCACTTAGCTTGAAGCCATCATTTCACCATTCTTGAGTTCGCCCGACCTTTTTACCTCTTATTGACTTAACTTCGCACCACCAATTATCAAAATCTCTCGAGATCTTCCTGTAAATCCCCATCTTTCATATTCTGAATCATTAACCACATTCGCACGACCGATCTCTTTGTTGAACAACCAATATAATTCCTTGCAGAAGTTTCGCCAACCACGCGACCGCTAATCTGCTCACGAGGAATAACCCACCTAGGGGAATCACCTCCCTACATCTTCCCACGCCGCTGCATGGGGTACATTCACTATGACACCAATAGCCCATCTTGAGTCCGAGCTCACCTTCCAGTTGCACAAATCTATTCGCCCCTCGCGGATATCAATTAAATGCACGGCAACATCCTTCCAAATTCAGGGTTATGCTGCACCCTCCTCCATTTCAAGCAACTCCTTTCTGCTATATTAATCTTCTGCCGTATAATATTCACATCATACGCGCAGGCTTCAATCACCAACCATTAAAATCCCTAATTCGATCCAACTCTCCTTAAGGCGCGTAGTCTTCCTACTACCAAGCCCATATGCAACCCTCGCCACTCTCCCACTTTGGCGGAACTCATCTCTTTAATTAACCACTTGACCTTGCTCCTCATACTTGTCCTTTTAGAAGTTTTAAACACCATCTGACACTTCCCACATGACCTTCCGCATACTTTTGCCGCTCCGTTGTTGCCTTAATAAAATGTATCTTCCTGGAACTTGAATCCATAATTTGTTACTAACTTTATACTTTTCTGAAGGTCATCTTCTCGAACCGCCATATTGAATTACCGATTCAATCTAGAACCACCGCACCCTGTGACATGTGATAGCTGTATCTCCAATACTATTTCACAATATCTTGCCCCAAGGCGAATTGTAGCAGATTATAACACTAACAAACTTAAAGCATTCAATTAGGACAAAAGCTCTCCCATATAGAGGAGAACTCCACCACGCTTGCAATTACCACGCCTCATTACTTCCACCAACCCACACCTGACCATCTTTAGTTCGATTGACTTCCCCTGTCGGGAATAAAATACTAAATCCCTTGATTATACACTGAGTAAACCTCCCTTCAATTCATTCACTTCCCCGACACGTGGGCAAAACCCTACCATTACAATAACATGCGGAATAATCACTCATAAGCATCATGGCAACCTGTGCCTAGCCTCAAGGCTCTTAGAAGTTCTGTTACTGAGTTGAAACAATAGAATATCCCTCCATAATGCAACTATAATAGTCCAATCAACTATACCGAGAAAATCATCCCGCACCACATTTGTAGTGCCATTACAATCCTTCAATTCTCGATTTATGACAAGCGCTCGCGTCGCGTAAGATTGAGTGAGAAGGAATCAAAGGCATATGCCTCAAAGGAATCGAACAACACGATAAGGAAATCAAGAAGGGAAGTACTCCTAACAGTCCTGCAACCTCCCGAGGATAAGTACAGACCTCTCGGTACCGATCCACGAGACTCTACTAGACTTGCTCATGACATGTGACACCGACGGAAACCTAGTGCTCTGATACCATGTTGTCATGACCCAACATCCACTAAGGGTCGTGGTGGCGCTGGACACCGCTATCAGGCCAGCCAAATCAAATACTGAATTAAATCTCATTTTAACACTTTTGAAATCCAGGGATTTTCCTTAATTATTTAGAAATTTTAGAGAATATAGTTTCAAATCAAATTTAAAAGTTAAGCAATTAATACAATACTTCAAACCATCCCAGAACCCGGTGTCACAAGTGCATGTGCAACTATCGATATGGAAAATACATATGTCTGAAATACAGTGGACAGGGAAACAATAATAAGAAAATATTGGAGAGTCGTCTCGAACACTGCAGCTCACCTAGTCCCAGAGTCGTCCGTGCTGCTACGCCCAATAGGCTACTAGAGGTATATGTACCTGTGCAACAAAAATGCACAGAAGTGTAGTATGAGTACGTAATCAACGTGTACTCAGTGAGTATCCCGCCTAATCTCGAAGGGGTAAAGACGAGATGGACAACTCCGACACTCACTAGAAGTCAATTAACAATATTCTAGAAATACGAGGAAAAATCATGGATTTATAAAGTAGTTCAAATTCGCGAAGCCAGAAAATAGGTAAACACCTTCAACAATTAAGAAATGGCTTCCAAGGTTTATTCTGTATTATCTCATCAATTTATATCAAGTCACGAAGGGCCAAATCCACATTTACAATTCTCAAGCGACAAATAACATGCGCAAATCACACCAAGGTAATGGCCTGATCCAACAGAAATGTAAAATGTGCACTGCCGAAGGTCGAACGGCATGAACCATAGATGCATCTATTACCCCGCTCGCGAATCATCCATGCGACGCGGTCAATATAAAATAAACAATCACCCTGCTCACGAATCATCCATGCGACGCAGGTACACATAAGATACACAATCACCCTGCTCGCGAATCATCCATGCGACGGAAGTACACATAATATACTTGCCCAAATAGCCAATTAGAATTTTATCGGGGAATAATTATCCAAATAAAACCAATTCTCTGTTTAACAATTCAGGAAATAATGTTTAATCTCTTTTTAAATTCGTTTACTAATCAAAGGTGATTTAAACAATTCAAGTCATCAATGGGTTCATAATTAATCCAAGTATGACATGCTGATGGGTCCTAACTACCCGGACAATAGCATAATAGTAGCTACACATGGACTCTCGTCACCTCGTGCGTATGTAGCCCCCACATGCAGGAGCACATAATCAATTATTTCACCTATAGGGTAAATTCCCCCTTACAAGATTAGAAAGGAGACTCACCTCGCTCCGAAGATCGACAACCGGCATTCCACATTCTTCCGAAGACTTGCACCAATGCCCAATGCTCCAAAACTAGCCAATGATCATATAAATCCATTAATATATACTCAATTATACTTTACAACCCAATTTATAACAAATTCCTAACCCCGAACAAAAAGTTGACAAAAATGCCCTCGGGCCCACGTGCCCGGAATCCGAAATTTCTCGAAGATAAAGTTTGCCCATGAACTCACGAACTCAAATATATGATTTTCTATTAATTACATACTCAAAATCATGGCTAAAATCCAAGATTATAATTTTTCTAGGTTTTCAACCAAAACCTCAATATTTACTCTAATTTTCGTGCTTAAAGCCATATATAATTGATATATTCAACTCAAGAGTGGTGGGGATAACTTACCTTAACATAGATGATGAAATCCATATTTGAAGCTCTCCAAAAATTTCCCCCAAGCCATGAAAAATTGGGGAAATGAACCAAAACCCCGATTTAAAATAAGTCCCTACCTTCAGTCGTTTTCGCTTCTGCGGAAATTTTACCGCTTAAGCGGTTCCGCTTTTGCGGTCGAAAGCCGCTTCTGCGGTCCTGCGCTCAGCCCCCTTTTTCCGCTTCTGTGATCCCCTCTTCCGCAGATGTGGTCCCGCTTCTGCGGAACCTTGACCGCATCTGCGGTCCAAAATCATTCGAACAAAACCGCTTCTGCGGCTCCCTCAAACGCTTCTGCGGGGCCGCTTCTGCGGTCCCATTTCCGCAGAAGCGAAAACACAAGCAACCAGATCCTTCAGCCATCTTCAAAATTTTATTTTTGATCCGTTAACCATCCGTTAACCACCCAGATCTGTTACGGACTTGTTCGAGGCCTCAAATCAAAACAAACAATGCCAAAATCATGAATTACACCCCGATTCAAGCTTTATGAACTTTGAACTTTCCAACTTCTATTTTCGATGTTTAAACCTATCAAATCACGTCCGATTGACCTCAAATTTTACACACAAGTCATATTTAACATTACGGACCTTCTTCAACTTCCGGAATCGGATTTTGACCCCGATATCAAAAAGTCCACTCCCAGTCAAACTTCTCAAAAACCTTCATATTTTCTATCTTTAGCCAAATTGCTTCAAAATGACCTACGTACCTCCGAATTCACTTCCGATCGCACTCCCAACTCCAAAATAACCATACGAAGCTACTCCCAGTCTCGAAATCCCAAACGGACATCGATAACTCCAAAATGCACTCCAAGCCAAACTTCAGAAATTCCTTCTAAAATGCTAACTTCTAGAATAGGCGCCAAAACTCTCCCGGGTTATGCAAAACCCAATCCGGGCATACGCCATAGTCCAAAATCATCATACGAACCTGTTGGAACCTTCAGATCTTGATTCCGATGTCATTTACTCAAGATTCCAATCCTAGTTCATTCTTTCAACTTTAAGCTTCTCAAATGAGAATTTTTATTTAAATTTAACTCCGATCTTCCTGAATTTAAATTCTGACCATGCGAATAAGTCACAATACCTGAAATGAAACTGCTCATGGCCTTAGACTACTGAACGATGTGCTAGGGCTCGAAACGACCGATCGGGTCGTTACAGAATAAAACTTGGAGGCCCTTGATTTGTTGTTGAAGGTGTTTACCTGTTTTTTGGATTCATAATTAGAACTTCTATATAAATCCCTGATTATCCTCACACTTATAGAATATTGTTAATTGACCTCTAGTGAGTGTCGAAGTTGGCCATCTCGTCTCTACCCCTTCGGGATTAGGCGGGATACTCACTGAGTACACGTTGATTACATACTCATACTTCACTTTTGTGCATTTTTGTTGCACAGGTATATATACCTCTAGCAGCTTATTGGGCGTAGCATTATGGATGACGCTGGGACTAGGTGAGCTACATCATTCGAGGCGACCGCAGCTAGGGTAGTCCCTTCCAGTGTACTGTATTTACTTTTCGTCCACTGTATTCCGGACGGATGTTGTATTTTATTTCTCTTATCAGTAGTTGCTCATCTACTTATGACACCGGGTTTCTGGGATGGTATTCAACGGATTTGTACTAATTGTTATTATTTAAATTTGAATTCAAGTAGTGAACTTTTATTTATGAAAATGGAAGGAAAAACCTTAGATTTTCAAAAGTATTAAAAGAGGAATTAATTTATAAATTAGTTGGCTGGCCTGACAGAGGTGTCCGGCGCCATCATGACCCTTAGTGGATTTTGGGTCGTGACAACATGGTATTAGAGCACTAGTTCCCATTGGTCTCACGAGTCATAACCAAGTCTAGTAAAGTCTCGCAGATCGGTACGGAGACGTCTGTACTTATCCTCGGGAGGCTACAGTATTGGTAGGAGTACTTCCTTTCTTAATTTCCTTATCATGCGGTTCGATTCCTTTGAGGCTTATGCCTTTGATTCCTTTCCACTCAATCTTATGCGACGCGAGCGTTTGTTATAAATCAAAAATTAAAGGATTGTAATGGCACTACAAATGTGGTGTGGGATGATTTTTCCCGGTATAGTTGATTGGACTATTATAGTCGCATTATGGAGGGATATTATATTATTTCAGCTCAGTAATAGAACTTCTAAGAGCTTTAAGTCTAGGCACAGGTTGCCATAATGCTTATGAGTTTTTATTTCGCGGTATAGTTGTGATGGTGGGACGTTTGCCCACGTGTTGGGCAATAAATGAATTGAAGAGAGGTTTACTCAGTGTGTAATCCAGGGATTCAATATTTTATTCCCGGCAGGGGAAATTCAAACGAACGGAGGATGGTCAAAAGTGGACTGGTGGAAGTAATGAAACGTGGTAATTGCAAGCGTGGTGGAGTTCTCCTCTACATTGGGGTGCTGTTATCCTAATTGGACGTTCTAAGTTTGTCGGTGTTATAATCTGTTACAATCCGCCTTTATGGTAGGATATTGTGAAATAATATTGGAGTTAAGACTATCATATATCGCATGATGCGGTGGTTTAAGATCGAATTAGAATTTCTAATATTGTCCGCTCGATAAAGATGACCTTTGGAAAGGTTTAAAGTTAGTAGCAATGGTGGGTTCAAGTGCCACGAAGATAGATTTTATTTAGGGCAACAATTGAGCAGCAAAGTATCAGGTAGGGCATGTGAGAAGTGCCAGGCGGTGTTTAAAATTTCTAGAAGGCCAAGTATGAGGAGCAAGGTCGAGTGACCGATTAAGGAGATGAGTTACGCCAAAGTGGGAGAGTGGCGAAGGTTGCATATGGGCTTGGTAGTAGGATGACTATGCGCCTTAAAGAGAGTTTGGATTGAATTGGGGATTTTAATGATTGGTGATTGAAGCCTGCGGGTATGATGTGAAGTATGAGATATTATGTGGCAGAAGATTGATATGGCGGAAAGGAGTTGCTTGAAATGGAGGAGGGTGCAGAATAACCCTGAATTTGGAAGGATTCTGCCGTGCATTTAATTGATGTCCGCGAGGGGCGAATGGACTTGTGCAACTGGAAGGTAAGCTCGGACTCAGGATGGGCTATTGGTGTCATAGTGAATGTACCCCATGCAACGGCGTGGGAAGATGTCGGGAGGTGATTCCCCTAGGTGGGTTATTCCCCGTGAGCAGATTAGCGGTCGCGTGGTTGGCAAAGCTTCTGCAAGGAATTATATTGGTTGTTCAACAAAGAGATCGGTCGTGCGAATGTGGATGATGACTCAGAATGTGAAAGATGGGGATTTACAGGAAGATTCCGAGAGATTTTGATAATTGGTGGCGCGAGGTTAAGTTAATAAGAGGAAAAAAGGTCAGGCGAACTCAAGAATGGTGAAATGATGGCTTCAAGCTAAGTGGTAGAGTCCCACTGCTTATGATTGGGCCATATGATTAACTACTTGCGTGATTTCTGGTTATTAGCATATTGATGGATTAATGCACCTACGAGAAAAGACCATAAGTAGTAAATTGAGCGGAGGAATTATTAAGGATGTGCTATGGTTAGCCTTCTTGGCTCATGTTTGGACTTGAAAAAAAAGATTCAGAATTTATGCCTTGTATAGAAGCTGGTTTAAAGGAGAGTGGTTCTGGCAGGTGCTTCATTGAGAGGGTATTAATGTGCTAGAAAATTCACAGAGTCGATTACATTCAGGACCAAGTCAGAGCGGCTGGCTCTCAGTAACAGTCCTAGTGAATTCAAGAGGTAAAGTGTAGTGCCTAATGATGTCGAGCTTGTAGGTACAATTAAGAATCAAGCTTTGTAGCAGTTTACGAGAAGAGGCACAAAATGTTCTGGGATGTTTAGCTTGTGGTGTAGCATTTGGGAGTTATGAAATAGTTCGTGGGAATTGAGACAGCCTGGTCTCATGATTCAACAACACTCGGGGTGAGTGTAGATGGAGCATGTTATGTGTTGAATGGAGTTATTCTAAATTTTTTTGGCAAGCAATGAGGAATTGGAAGAAGGCAGATTGATTAGCCATAGTTGAATTGGCATATTGGGGTCGGCGATTAGTTCATTCTGTGTGATCAAGTTATGCGTATGATTTGTGGCGGTACGTGTGAGGCTTGTCGGCCGCTGTAATTGATATAATTAAGAAGCATTCTTCTGTTATGGCTAGTTAAGTGGGAGCGGATTCCGAAAGGGCTATGGTGGCTTGAACCACTACTTAGAGATTTGCATATTCTACGGTTATGGAAAATTACCTGTGTATTGCTATGATTCTCCTGAAGTGAGTTAAGTGAAAAGTTCGTATATCCTGAAGTGTTAAAATATTAATGATTTCGGAGCTATGATGAAAAATTGTGTTCTATCATATGTTGGCACGTTGGGTGCAGTGAGTAGCATAGAAATACGAAGTGAGGATCAAGGTCGCAGTTCAGTGTTGACAAGGATGTCACGGGCTCGGATGAGCAAGGAAAGGGTTGAATGATTAGAGTAAATTGGAATTATCCTTAGCGTCACCTGAGATCGATGTGTTGTGGAAGAGGTTTTGTATCTTGGTTAAGGATTCTGGATCGCTTTTCAGCATTAGTGCATCCGATGGTTTAGATGTGCGGGCCCGTTACTTATTTCGGAAGATTGTGGGAACGTGTTCCCCGGGAAGATTGTACCAGTGTGGCATGTAGCCCCTTGTTTAATTAAAGATTTAAACCAAGTATGAGGATTGTGGTAATATCATTAATTTGAGAATTTATGCCTGGAAGGCACTTTGTATATTGGGTTATGAACTGAGGAGGTTGTTCCGGTTATGATGGTTATCCTTACGTGATATGAGGCAAAAGGGGAGTTACTACGGACCTTTGAAGGGTCATTGGCCAAGTTGGTGCAATCAGAAATCAGCTTGAGATCGGTGGATTGATCTATTTGTGAACATGGCTTTATATCAGGCCAGTTGTGTTCATTTCAGCGAGCGTTCCCTATGGAGGAACAGTCGAGGTGTTATTTTGTCATCAACTATCCCAGGTAGTGATGTATTGCGCCGTATGAGTTGTGAGACGGCTTAGTAAATTTTATGTGTTGAGGGTCCGCGTTGCGATGATGTTATGTGAGCAGGATGGATCTTGAGATTTAGATCATGCATCGCACCTCAATTGTGCTTGATATTTGTAGCCTATAGCGCTATATGTTTCTCAGGGATTGTATTATGCACTTAGCGTGCTTGCAATTGATATTCGATATTTTTATGTAATGAGCGGATTTAGCTCGAAGTGCAATCTCCTTATGTGAGATCTATGTGTGGATCGGGTGGCACGCCGCCATGGGCATGTTATTTGGATCGGATGGCACGCCGCCATAGGTATGCTATTTGGATCGGGTTACACGCCGCAACAGTGTGATGTCGAGTTTGGTCTTTCTATATGCTGTTTTTGTGTGTTTCGCTTCCTATCTTCTAAGAAAAGTCTGTATTAGTGTGGGGGTTAGGTAATTCCTTCCAGAGTTCGATTTCCTATTTGTGTTGTGTTCGGATTTGTGGCCTATTGGCACATTATGGAATCATGTGAGACTTGTGGTCCCATTGGGAGTGGCTTATTGCCTGAGCAGTTCGTACTGGGTAAGATGAGATTGTGGGATTTAGGATCAGTGCAATCTGATTATATGAAGTATATTAAGGAGCGAAGATCGTTATTTGGTTTAGAATGTGGTAATGTTTCTTGTCAGAAGTATAGACTCGATGATTGGTTGACTTGGCAGTTGATTATGAATTTCGGCATCTCATCCATCATGGCGGTATTAAAATAGTTAGAGTAAGACCTATGTAGGTCATGAGGTGCAATGGGAGCATCGGATTCGTGGAATTTCGATTAATTCAAATAGAAATGTTATTGTGGTCCTATGAGTAAAGTGATGCAAAATGTGAATTCAGCAGAGTTATGCAGTCATGTTTGAGTATAGTGTATAGTGATTGATACGGTGATCGTATGTTGGGAACATGCTTGGGATAGAATTCCGGATGTTGGAATTGGGCTCTAAGGCTTAATTGCTTGAATAAAAGGGAGTATCTTTAGAACTTATCGAGCTAATGTGCTCAACTGAGTTGTGATAGCACAGGAAGGTGCTTGAGGTTCTAAACAGAGATTTCAGACTACTCCAGTGAGTTCTTAGCACGTTCGAGGACGAACGTATGTTTAAGTGGGAGAAAATGTAACGACCCGACCGGTCATTTTGAGCCCTAGCGTGTCGTTCAATAATCTGAGGCCATGAGCAGCTTCATTTCAGGTATTGTGACTTGTTTGCAGGGACGGATTTTAAATTCAGCAAGATCGGAGTTAAATTTAAATGAAAATTCTCATTTGAGAAGCTTAAAGTTGAAAGAATGAACTAGGATTGGATTTTTGAGTAAACAACCTCGAAATTAGGATCTGAAGGTTCCAGCGGGTTCGTATGATGATTTCGGACTTGGGCATATGCCCGATTCGGGTTTTGGATAACCTAGGAGCGTTTTGGCGCCTATTGAGGAAGTTAGCATTTTAGAAGAAATTTCATAAGTTTGGCTTGAAGAGCATTTTAGTGTTATCGATGTCCATTTGGGATTCTGAGACTGTGAATAGCTCCGTATGGTGATTCTGGAGTTGGGGGCGCGATCGGAAGTGAATTCGGAGGTCCGTAGGTCATTTTGGAGCCATTTGGCTAAAGATAAAAATTTGAAGGTTTTTGAGAAGTTTGACCGGAGGTTGACTTTTTGATATCGGGGTCGGAATCCGATTCCGAAAGTTGGAGTAGGTCCGTAACGTCAAATGTGAGTTGTGTGCAAAATTTGAGGTCAACCGGACGTGATTTGATAGGTTTCGGCATCGGATGTGAAAGTTAGAAATTTCAAAGTTCATAAAGATGAATTTTTGGCACGATTCGTGATTTCGACGTTGCTTGATGTGATTTGAAGCCTGGACTAAGTCCATGATATGTTTCCAGACTTGTTGGCACGTTCGGACGGGGTCCCGAGGGGCTCGGGTGAGTTTTGGGGTAGTTTCGGACCATTTCTAGGCCATTTATAATTGCTGATTTTTGGCTACAGCAGTGGTATATGTGATCGCGGGGAATTGGTCGCGATCGCGGTGAGTAAAATGTGAGACACGGGCCAATGAATCGCGATCGCGGAAAGCCTTTCGCGATCGCGTAGAGTAAATATTCTGCTGCACTGACTCGACTTCGGAGGCTCATATCTCACATATCTATAACGAATTTTAAGATGATGTAAAAATAAAAGTTGTAATCCTTTGTGTCTAGTTCCTAAAAAAGTAAACCATTCATTATTTGTATTTGTTTACAAAAAATTGTGGCTGTTACACTACAGGGTGTCCAGGAAGATGATGAAGAAAAATGTGTTACACATGGGCTGACTTTGACAGATTATATCTAGAAATATATAAGGAATTGGTAAATTACCAACACATGAAAGTTGTAGATGTTTGAGTCTAGTTTTCATAACATTAAACCATTTGTCATTCGGAGTTTTTTTGCAAAGAGTTATAACTATTCTACTAGAGGCTTTCCGGAAGGCTAGGAAATTGTTCTCCGCAATCTCGAAGCTCTTTCCGTGATCGCGAAGAGTAAATTTTGGGCTGGAAAAATCGTTCTCCGCGATCGCGGAGCATTTTTTGCAATCCCAAAGAGTAAATTTTGGGCTGGAAAAATTTTTCTCCGCGATCGCGGAGCATTTTTCGCGATCGCGATGAGTAAATACCTGGGCAGAATGATATTTTAGCGGGTTTAGCTTATTTTTCTTCATTTCTTCAAAGCATGGACGATTTTTTTGAGAGCTTCAAGAAGGGATTTAGTCATCTATGTTAAGGTAAGTTACTGTTACTCACTTCCAAGTTAAATACAAGATTATATCATGGAATTAGACATGAAAATTGTGGAAAAATTGGGATTTTTGGAAGAAAACCTAGAAACTTGATAAATTGGATTTTATCACGAATTTGAGCATGGAATTAGGAGTAAATTATATATTTGAGCTACTGAAGCTATGGGTAGAGTATATCTTCGAGAAATTTTGGAATCCGGGCACGTGGGCCTGAGGGCATTCTGGTCAACTTTTCATTCGGGGTTAAGAATTATTACAAATTGGGCTGTAAAGTTTAATTTAACATATATTAATGGATTTGTATAATCATTGGCTAGTTTTGGAGCATTTTACGTTGGTGTAAGTCTTCGAAAGAATGTAGAATACCGGTTATGAGTCTTCGGAGCGAGGTGAATCTCCTTTCTAATCTTATGAGGGGGAATTTACCCCATAGGTGAGTTAAATTGGTTATGTGCTCCTATTTGTGGGGGCTATGTACGCACGAGATGACGAGAGTCCATGCGTAGCTACTACTATACTATTGTTCGGGTAGTCTAGGACCCAAAAAAAAAAAACATGTTATACTTGAATTAACTGTGAACCCATTGATAGTTTGAATTGTTTAAATCATCTTGAATTGGCAAAGGAATTTAAAAAAAGAGATTTAATATTAATTTTTCTTGAAATGTTAAAAAGAGAAATTTATCTATTTGGATGATTATCCTCAATAAACTCTTAGTTTCCTACTTGAGCAAGTACTCTATGTGTGTCTGCGTCGCTTAGATGATTCGCGAGCAGGATATGTGTTTATTTATGGAACGGGTCGAATGCCTCAGTGAGAATAGATGCATCTATTGTTCGTGCTGCTCGACCCTCGGCAGTGCACAGTTTACATTCCTGTTGGAGCAGGCCGTCGCCTCGTTGTGATTTGCGCATGTTTATCTATTGTTTGAAAATTGTAAATGTGCAATTGGCCACGTGGCTTGATATAAACTGATAAGATAATAAAGAATAAACCTTAGAGGCCCTTGATTTGTTGTTGAAGGTGTTTACCTATTTTCTGGCTTCACAATTAGAACTTCTATATAAATTCATGATTATCCTCGCACTTATAGAATATTGTTAATTGATCTCTAGTGAGTGTCGAAGTTGGCCATCTCGTCTCTACCCCTTCGGGATTAGGCGGGATACTCACTGAGTACACGTTGATTACGTACTCATACTACACTTCTGTGCATTTTTGTTGCACAGGTATATATACCTCTAGCAGTCTATTGGGCGTAGCAGCATGGATGACACTGGGACTAGGTGAGCTGCATCATTCGAGACGACCGCAGCTAGTGTAGTCCTTTCTAGTATACTGTATTTACTTTCCGTCCATTGTATTCCGGACGGATGTTGTATTTTATTTCTCTTATCAGTAGTTGCTCATGTACTTGTGACACCGGGTTTATGGGATGGTTTTCAACAGATTTGTACTAATTATTATTATTTAAATTTGAATCCAAGTAGTGAACTTTTATTTATGAAAATGGAAGGAAAACCCTTAGATTTTCAAAAGTATTAAAAGAGGAATTAATTGATAAGTTAGTTGGCTGGCCTGATAGAGGTGTCCGGCGCCACCATGACCATTAGTGGATTTTGGATCGTGACAATATTGTTGTATTATTTACTTACTGTTGTGTGTGTATTTTGTAAAAACTGATAGAGAACCAGATTCTCTATGCAGTTTGGTGGACTCTTAGTTTACATCATTTTATATACGGATGGTATAGAAAATATTTAGATAAACAGGTCATTTGTTAGTAGTCAATTACAAGTAAATCTTTTTATAAGCATCAATTGCTATCATAAATAAAAGTTATAAGCAGTGGAAAATAATCTCAACACTATACTAGAGCATACAACTTAAATTCATACAAGAATGAATTGTATGTTATTAAGTAATCATACTAGTGTCTAAGTTCTATAAATTGATTGTGTAGAACCTACATATGTACACAATCAGATAACTTATTAAAGTCATAACAATATTTTCAGCTTTTTTATCAAATTATTCAAGTACTACAATACTATTATCTCACCTTATTATAGATGTTTACAATTAAATTAGCAATTTGGAAGTATTGCATCACAATTTATTTCTAAATGTTCAATACATTTGTATATTTCAAAATTTTTTTCCACTCCATACATTTTGTTTAAGTACGTACTTCAATTATTATTTGTTATTTAGTTTTCCTGTTATTATTAGTATTAATTTATTATGGCCATTTAAATTAATTTAGCAGCCCAAAATACTTAATTAGACGCAAAATCAATGGCCCAAAAACCCCTCCATGTCCTGCCGTAGCCTAATACCCCTATTTATTTTACTCCCTTGTTATTTTATTTTATTTT
The DNA here is from genome assembly GCA_026770625.1 of Nicotiana glauca. Taxonomy (NCBI): domain Eukaryota; kingdom Viridiplantae; phylum Streptophyta; class Magnoliopsida; order Solanales; family Solanaceae; genus Nicotiana; species Nicotiana glauca. Next base: position 327,971 of record MU762128.1, on the reverse strand, counting down.
TAAATTTCATTCACTTCCTTACCAGTTTTACCTGTCAATCATTCCAAATATCAGTGCACAATCTCTTCTCAAATAGTCACCAATTATGGCAATAAACCTCTAATATCTCTATAGAAACTAAGGGTCCACCAAACTATATAGAAAATCAGGTTCTCTATCAGTTCTCACTGTAAGCAACAGACTGTAAAATCAAACAGTATAGGGAATAAGGTTCTCTATTTGTTGCCACAGTAAATCGGCAGTAAATAAAGAACACAGAGGAATTTTACATGGAAAACTCCCAGCTCAACGGGATTAAAAACCACGACCTATCCTTGTAGGATTTCAACTTCACTACTGAGCTATCTTTAGATTACAACCTATTGTAACCTAGGAATTAACCTCTTAATCTTTCACTAACTTGTAACTACACTATTACAAGCCACTTTGTAATAACTCTATTACAAATACTTAATCACTCACTAACTTGTAACAAATCTATTACATGTCACTTTGTAATAACTTTATTACAAAGACTTCACAACTCGACTAACTCTAGCAAGACATAAACACAAGGGTTTATAATTTACAAAGGGTTTCCTACATAATGCTTCTAAATAAGCTAAGTAGGAGTTATAAATGAAGAAAAAATAACAAAGACTCAACAAACCTAAAGACTTAAGATAGCTTCAATCTTTGGATCTGGTCCTTGAGGTTGCAGCAGCTTTGTTCTTGAGAGAGGTTGTGGCTAGCACTTGAGAGAATATTTTCTTTAAATTTTTTAAGTTTTGGAGAGATGAAATCTCTTGCCTCATGTTGATAATATATGTGTGTGGTGTCATTAAGGACGATGAAATAAAGTACCCTTTAGTTTGGCCTTAGCAAGCTACAGTTATACTGTTGTACTGTTGCTAGACGGTAGAGTGCACCAGTCTGCCAGACGATATGTTGCAGCAGCTTTTACAGCTGTAGAGTTGACTATACAACTACGAGGGAAACTGATCGCTATCTGGTCCCTCTGTTGTTTCCTTATCGGATTTCATTGAGATTTGAACCAGACATCTGACTAGTTATTCTGAATGCAAGGGAACTTAATTATATCAGATTTCTTATCTGGTTCTCTCATGAAGTAAGTCGTTTTACTTTCCTTGATTGTATTTATACGTGTATGACATCACATACAATAATGTAAGCAAGATAGGTAAAAAGTCTTCCATTAAAAAATGACTGTTGCATTGTTCCTGTGTAGTAGCGTGTGCAGGCAACAACTTTTCTGCTAGAGAGTTGACTTCATACAGTCTCCTCAGGAACTGGTAGGGACCTGTTCCCTCGATTGTTCCTTCTACTCTGAAGAGTTGAGCTATATCTCACGCTGGATCCCAACCTGGAACTTTGTGATCTTAAGGTCTTGTAAATGTGTAACATATTCCTTATCTGGTTTGGATGGTAAGTTTGTCAGATCATTAAAATATAAAGTAAAGTACTTATGCCCAAAGTATGTGTAATCTATCAATTTTCCTCTTTTTGATGATGACAAACTTAGTATTAATATTTCCCCTGAGAACCGGATCTCCATATTGTTCCACCTACGAATCAGTCATATTCATCATAAGAACCAAACTTAAGGAACTGATCACAACTGGTTCCTCAAGACTGTTTTCCAAATCATCAGAACTCAAAATACCATAACTTATCAATTTCCCCCTTTTGATGATGATAAACCCAGAATTAATATTCCCCTTGAGAATCAAATTCTTTACATCTACTGATCACATTTGCTCTGTACCCAGTTCCTTGAGAACGTTTGTCATCATCAAAACATGGAATAGCATAACTTAGAGCAATTTTTCCCTTTTTGATGATGACAAACCCAAAATTAATATAACACTTGAGAACCATATTCCTCACATATTTTCCTGCGGATTAGACCTATGACCAACATATTATCACCAATGTTCCCCCTGCGAAGCAGGCGAAGCAGAGCTATCTTTCATGCACAACAGAACATATCAATTCGATTCTATTCCTCCCCCATGTTGATACCTATATAACTTCCCCCTTTTGGAATCATTGAAAAGAATAATAGAAGAAACATAGCCAAAAATAAATTCAACAATATTACGTCATGCCACTTGAGCAACACAACATAAATAATAACAAGAACAACAAGTGAATGTCATTGCACAAAATAGAGTGATTGCCCATAGTAGAGTAATTATAACAAAAGCATAGTAGTTTCAACAATACAGAATATGACAATTTAAACAACTAAATACCAATGCCATCAAATATAGGGATCAAAAGAAGGTAGAAATTCGAGGGAATTTGGAAGGAGTGAAAGACATGGATCATTGGGCAAGAGGAAAAGTAATGGGATAAGGCCTTGATGAGCTTCTCCATTCGTTCATTCACTCTCCTTTGATCAATAATCATCTTCTCTCTCAGTTCCTCCACTTGTTTCCTCAATATTTAATTCTCACCCTTCAACTTAGCATTCTATTCTGCCAAGGGTCCACAAGAACCTCGTTCTCAACCTATTTAAGTAGGCTGAACCATCAATTAGATCACCAAGAATCTTCCCAAGCTTATCATCAAGAACAAACTTAGTCTCATGCACATATAGCATCAGAGTATCACATAAAACATAGACGTGTTTACTTCTTCTTCATAAACGTTGGGACTTGGAGGAACAAAGAGGTGATTTTACTTTTGGAACTCAACAATGTTAAGAAGTTCCTCCATTTTCCAGCAATATCAGAGTCAACACTCTACCTAATAGTACTTTTTGAGACTTCAGAATCTTCTATCTCTCCAAACCTGATAACTCAACCTTTTGCTTCTGTAAGGAACCAGATTCCTCACTTACACTACCCTTTCTATCCCTGAGCAACCATGTCTCCCTTTGCTTTTTCTCAATATGTTCACCCTTATCATGTGTTGCATCTTTCTCAGTCAACTTTCTTTTCTCCATTTTTTTAATTCTTTCTCACAAATGGAGATTTTTCCACTTAATTCTCTCTTTCAGAATCACCACATCAGCCGGTTACACCAATTCATCATCAATCAGCCTACTTTTCTCAATCATTTTTACTGGATCAGAGGTTCGTTTAAGCATAGAACCCAAGAGAAAAAGAACATCATCAAAATTAACATCCTAAGAAGGATTTTAGGGACCGGGTCCCGCATTCAGTTCTCCTTTTTTGGCACATTCACCAATTCCTCCATCCTTCAAAGCTGCTATAAACCCAACAATATTTTCAGCCTCACACTCTAGAATATTAGATCTAACCCATTCCCTTTCAGTTAAACTCTCATCAAAATATACCAAAATCTTCTTGGAGGTTTGATTTAGATAGAGTTAGGAATTTGGAAGGTGACAGAGTTGGGTTCACTTTTGACATATTTGGGGAGAAGGATTCTTTCTGAGGCAAGGTTGATTTTGATTTTGAAGAAAAGAATCGGTTTTGGTTGGGTCTGAAAGAAGGAAATGGTTTTTCCGGGGCAACTGGTCAGTTTAGAAAAGGTTTAACATTTTGGACTTTAAAAATTTGGAGAGATATGGGAATAAATTAATGACATTACACTTCAGCAGTTTAAAAATGCATATAAGTATTGAAGAGACTACTAACTTGAGTCATAAGAACCAGGTTCCTTGACGGTTTTTAAAAATTTGAGCAAAGACTCCTAGAAGTGCAATGTCAATCTTACTTGTTTTGGTTCTAAAACTGCCATATGTGTACACCTATAACAATATAGATTTGAGTTAGATGTCATTGAAAACAATTTTTAGCATTGTACCTTTCCTTCTTAACATAGACAATCATCGAGGGGCCATGTCCCTCTATTAAGCTTGATCAACCCCAACACCAGACGATTTCTTTCAAAGTGTTCACTGGTCAGTGCCTTTGTGAAGATTTCAACTACATGGTCCTCAGTCTTCCAAAACTTCATACAAATCAGAATCTTTTCAACATTATCCCTCAAAAAAGATGTGCACATCATTGCGCTTTGTCCTCTTGTGTTGTACCGGGTTCAATCTAAAAATACACCAAAGTCTTCAAGATGTTGCTTGATATGTAGTAGTTGAGCACAATAAGAAGCAGCAACCACATATTCAGCTTCAGCAGTACAAAGAGCTAGACAATTTGTTTCTTTGTACCCCATGAGATCAAGCATGACCCTAGAAAATGTGTTGTTCTAGATGTGCCTTTTCTATCTAGCAGATATTCAACATAATAAGCATCATTATATCCTATTAATTCAAGGTTATCTCCTGAGGGATAATAGAGAACCAGGTCCTGCATCCCTTTGAGATATCTTAGAATTCTCTTGGACGCTTTCAGATGAGATTCCTTTGGATTGGATTGAAACCCGACAACAGAACCACACTAAAAACATTATTTGGTCTGCTACAGAAGTGCCCCTATGATACCTCTATACATGGTCTGAATTATAGGGGAACCAGGTTCATCTAACACTAGACAAGTAGTTGTGGAGATGGGAGTACCAATGATTTTTGATGTCTCAACGTCAAATCTCTTCAGTAGCTTCTTGATGTACTTCAGTTGTCTTATCATTGTCCCCTTGGGAGTTTGCTTCACTTGTAAAATACTAACCTGGTTCCTATAACAGTTCTATCAGCAGGTTACCTAACAAGGTTCCACACACTATTCCTCTCATATTGACGGAGCTCTTCTTGCATAGTTGTAATCTAGTCTGCATCTTTCAATGCTTCCTTGATATTCTTGGGCTCTATCTAAGAGAAAAAAGATGAGAAGGCAAGTGAGTTTCTTGTCTTTTGATCTGGTTTGAATTCCTCATCAGCTAGAGTTCCATGTACCAGATCCACAACTTTATTTTCTGCTTCAGATATTATGATTGGGGGACCAGGTTCCTCTATGTCGGCTGGAGTCTCATCTTTAGTTCTGAGGAACATGGTCCATGTAAATCTTGAGTAGTCATCCTCAATGATGAAAATATGTACCTCTTTCCACCTCTACTTGGCACCCTCATAGATCCACATAGATCCATATAGAGAAGATCAAGTGGCCTTGAGATGCTAACTTCCTTTTACACATGCGTCACACGCCCTGTGATCCTTGAAGCTTGACTTGGGTAGACCACGAACTAGGTCCCTCTTGACCAATTTGTTCAGCATCGTGAAACTTGCATGAACCAGCCTTTTATGCCATAACTCATCATTATCATCAACATCGCTCAGACAGCTAAGATTCCCTTGTCACAAATTTGGGAAATACTCAGCAAGCTATACTCAACCCACTTCACGTAGTACGCATTTGCAATAGAGTGGGAAAGAGACTTCTCGATCCTTCCAACTCCCAGAATGTATCCCTTCTTGCCATTTTCTAAGAATACACTCCCTCTCTGTAGGGCCTTCAGTTAAAGGAAATCATTTGTGCTTCTAGTTATGTGCTTCGAGCAACTGCTATCTATGTACCACTGTTGACTGCTCCATTTCACTGTTCCCTACACAAGAAAATCAAGCGTTATACTTTGGAACCCAAACAAGTTTGGGTCCCTTGTAATGAGGAAATGGGTGAATGAGGGATCTTTTAGTCCAAACAGGCATTATACATTTTTTATGTAAGGACCAGGTTCCGTAGCAACAGTTACTTTTTCAGCAAAAACTTTATTTTTCTATTGAGACTGAATTCGGGCCTTACAATTTTCTTTAAAGTGCCCAGTGTTGCCACAGTGAGTGTAAATCCAATTGTCATGTACAATAACATACTTGCTATGAGGGTTGTAGGGAGTCTTTTCCTTTTGGAACCCGATTCCCTGCCTATTTCCCCCATTGTTTGTGTACAAGGCAGTGATAGCATCAGAGGACCAGGTCCACTTAAGTGATTTTTCAAGATCACAATTCACTCTTCATAGTTTTTCTCGAAGTTATTTGTTTTTATCAAGCTCGGCACACAAACTATATTTCACTAATTTTAACTCATTTCCAAGCTTAAGATGTGCCTTACTTGCAACTTTCTTTCCCTTTTGAGTGTTCACATGCCTATTTTCCCTTCTTAGTTCCTCATTTGTTTTCTTTAGGTCTACAACTACCACCAATAGGTCATCTCTCTCATGATATATGTTTGCAATTCTCTCAGTCAAGGTATCTTTTTCCCTTTTTAAATTCTCAATGGTCTCACTTAGATCAACCGCAACCACCACTAGATCATCTCTCTCTTGTTCTATTTCTCCTAGTTTTGTGGTTAGTGCATTTTTATCATTAATGAGACTGTGATAAGCATCAATTAAAACATTTTCCAAAGATGTAAGTGCAGACATGTGATTTTTTTACCTTCCCCGAGATTTCACCCATTTTAACGTAAAATATTTAGTTTAGGCCTAATATCGATATTTCAATTAGTGTTGACTCTTTTGCTTTATTTTATCAAAAAATAAAAATTACAAAAATATTTCTTCTTTTAGTTGCTTTTAGTTTATATACATTTCGTAAAACTAAAAAAAATACAAAAAAATAGTATCTTATTTTCATCTGAAAATACCAAAAAAATAGGTTTGTTTTAACGATTAATCTTATCTTAATAGTTATTTTACTTAAGTAGGATTAATTGGTAAATGAGGCCGTATTTTTAGTCTTGTTCACGGAGAAAGAATAAAATTTGGGCTCAAGCAACTCATTTTTAAGCCTAATTTTCAGACCTAACCCATTATTCCCAAGCCCATAATTCCTAGGCTAATACCCCTTAACCTAAAAAAACCCTAAAAAAACTAACCTAGAGCCCTAGACCTTAAGCTCAGCTGTTACACCCAAACACCCCACCCCCACCAAAACCCCTTCTTCTTCAAAAAATCATAATCCCAACCTTCAGGACCCTCTCATTGATCTTCCTTAACACAAACCCCCGCCGCTAGCCTTCCTCCGCACCAGAATTCACCGATAACCAGCAACTCTTCCTCCATAGAGCAAGCGACAATTCTTCTTGTCATAATCTCTGAGCTTCAACATCAAAACTCTGATCTCCTAAGAAAGAAAATCAGGACATCTTTCCTCCATGTTTTTATCACCGGCTAGCCACCAGCAGCCATAGTCGGCGCCTCCCTCTCTTCTTTCTTCATCCCCTACTCATTTTGTGTAACGACCAGATCGGTCATTTTGAGCCCTAGCGTGTTGTTCAGTAGTTCGAGGCCATGATCATCTTCAATTCAGGAATTATTACTTGTACGTGTGGTCGGAATTAAATTTTGGGAAGTTCGGAGTTGACTTGGAGAGGAAATTCTCATTTCGGAAGCTTTAAGTTGAGAGAATTGACTAGGATTGGATTTCAAATTAAACAACCTCAGAATCGGGATTCGAAGGTTCCAACGAGTTCGTATGATGATTTCGGACTTGGGCGAATGCCCGGATCGGGTTTTGGGGGACCCGGGAGTGTTTTGGCGCATATTGTGGAAGTTAGCATTTTGGAAGAATATTGTAGCACAATGCCTGTTTCTCCTATTTTCTATCTTTCATTAGTATCTGGGTATTTCTCAAGTCAAAATCCATGGAGAACTCATTAAGAACATCTGCAAACCTTCCATGATTATTTTATACTATCATTGGGTTCCCACCTCACTTCAAATTCATCAAGGGTTGATAGCATACCGCAATTGCTGAGATAGAATGATCTCCTTTAGATAATGGATTGCCTACACATGTGCTAGTCCTATGATCTACTTATCAGTCTAACTCTCACCTTTTGGTTTTGGGTTGACCAAGGTGAAATACACCTAGTAACACATTCATATGTCAAAGACTTTCTCTCAGTAAAGTCTTATAGCATCTCCCAACATGGCTTGTAATAGCTTGTTGTGTAGACATGTGTTGTAGTGCTTCATTATGAAGTAGAGTTGCTAAACATAGTTGGAATTTTGAATTCTATGGCTATACATCACGTGACTACATACAGATATCTTCTTTCAGGAATTTCATTTCTCGTAATCCCTTTATATTACCACCCTTCCTAGTGGTTACAATGTAAAGGTTACTTCCATAGTCTCTCTCACTTTCTTTTTATTTTTCTCCTCCGCTTGTCCCAGTGACTAGATAACCTATTTTAATATATGGAATTAATTCCTATAATATTTAGTGCAATTTTGGATTTTAAATGGAAAATTGTTTATAACTAGATTTGAGAATTTCAGGCTCGAATTCGCGAGGCAGAGGCTTGTTGGAATTTTGAATTGGTTGCCAAGTGAGGTAAGTGTTTGATATCCTAGTTTGAGGGAATAGGAGTTGAGTCATATTTGTTACTTGCTAATTTTCGAGTACGATGTATAGGCATGGTGACGAGTATCTATACATTGATGTCTAGTATGACCGTGAGTCTTTACATTACGAATATTTGGATTTTTGCGATATCTTTCATGTTTGAATGATGATTTCTATTAAAAATTGAGAAAGTATATGAGATGATTAAACCCTTTGGAGCATTGTCTCAAGTGGTAAAATGAATTACGAGTAAGAAATGAAAGAAAGAGAAAGAAGGATTAAATAATTCCCTTGCTGAGATATTTTGTTAAATTGTTGGTATCTCCCATGCCGGGAATTTTAATGCTTAATTGTTGTACCCTTGTCGGGGTTTAATTGTTTAAATGTGTTCCCTTGCCGGGATTTCTATTACCGTTTTGTTTTTTACCTTGCCCTTGTTTAAAATTGTGGTTTGGGTGAGGAAAAGTATAAAAGCACGAAGGGCGATGCCGTGAACTTATTGCCGTTTGTTATGATTTCTTATTGTTATCAGCTCAGGTGCATTAATTGTCTTATTCTACTATCACTGTGATTCTTTACCTGACATTTCCCTTTACCGTATTACTTATTATTATTGAATTTATGCCATAATTGGCACATGTTTATGTGAATTAATTGCTAGTTGTCATTATTTGTTTTCCTCAGTGAATCATAATTTTTGTGTACTTGTTATCTTTTGAATTCGTATTAATTGTTGTGTTTGTTAGAGTAAATTATATTTGGAAGAACTGTTGACTTAATGAAATGGGAGCGGGTGATATGCCTACCACAAGATATTGATGAAATAGGAGCAGGTGGTACGCCTACCACAAGATATTGATGAAATGGGAGCAAGTGGTACACCTACCATACATGATATATTGAAATGGGAGCGAGTGATACGCCTACCTCAAATGATATATTAAAATGGGAGCGAGTGGTACGCCTACCACAAATGATATTGAAATGGGAGTGAGTGGTACGCCTACAACAAATGATATATTGAAATGGGAGCGAGTGGTACGCCTACCACAAATGATATTGAAATGGGAGCGAGTGGTACGCCTACCACAAATGATATATTGAAATGGGAGCGAGTGGTACGCCTATCACAAATGATATATTGAAATGGGAGCGAGTGTTATGCCTACCATAAATGATATAATGAAATGGGAGCGAATGGTACGCCTACCACGAGATATTATGAAATAGAAGTGGGTGGTACGCCTACCACGAGATATGAGGAATGGGATTGGGTTGCATGCCTGCAACAAGATGAGCTGAATATGAAAGTTGTGTTTATTTCTTATTTTCGTGTTAGAAGTTAAACTGTAGATTGTTTTTTCGTTATTCCTGATATCCTGTTTATATCTGATACCCCTGAAGCATGTTCCCTTCCCATGTTGACTGATCGTTTTTTTTTACTTCCTTGTTGTGTTTTTGTGTGTGTGTGTGTATATATATATATATACTTATTGGAACTGCAGAGGATTAATTGGGTGTCTGGTCCTAGCCTCGTCACTACTTTGTCGCGATAAGCTAGGCACTTACCAGTACATGGGATCGGTTGTGCTGATACTACATTCTGTGCTCTTTTGCACAGATATAGGTTTCGGAAAGCAACAGTAATAGCGCGGGTGTTAGCACTCAGACCAGCGAGACACCGAGGTAGCCTTGCAGGCGTTCGCAGGCTCGGCGTCTCTTTTATCTTTATTTCAGTCTGTCATCTCATGTATTTTGGGACAAACAATTATATTTTCTTTCGGACGTTGTACTTAGCACTCTTAGTAGTTTGTGAGTACGTGACACCAGTCTTGGGTAGAGGTTTTAATCGAATTTTAGTATTTCATTAGATTTGTTAACTTAAGTCTTCCACTCATTTAAATTATTCCGCTGCATTTATCTTATTATTATTGTTAAATGATTAAAAGAAGAATCATGAAAACGAAAAAGGTAAATAAGAGTTGGCTTGCCTAGCTCCTATTAATAGGGGCCATCACGACTCCCGAGGGTGGGAAATCCGGGCCGTGACTAGTTGGTATCAGAGCACTAGGTTACATAGGTCTCACAACTCACGGGCAAGCTTAGTAGAGTCTGAGGGATCGGTATGGAGACGTCTGTATTTATCCCCCAGAGGCTACAGAGTTAGGAAAAAGTTTCACATTTGTTCTTTTTTGTCGTGCGGTTTTGTTCCTCAAAGCTAATTGAATTTCTACTCTTGTCTTTCCATGAATGGCGAAGTCAGGTACTGCTTCTTCAGCCGAACAATGGCATCGACCGGTGATAGATCAACTACGTCTTCAAAAGTTTTGCGAAGGTCGGATAGATTTCACCAAAGTCTTCGCTACCACTTTCAGCGGTCCATCTTTTTAGGACCCACCGAATTTTCTTGACCGCTGCTATGAGGTAATGCAGAACGTGAGAATAGTCAAAAGTGAGAGGGTTGATTTTGCTGTGCTTTGGATGACAAGTAGGGGTAGTGGTAAGATAATTTATTTACCAGACCAGTTATGGTTCCAACGAAAGATGCAGACGTATCAAGATCACCTAATGAATCATGTAGGGGTTCAACGGACCTTGACGTCTGGCTGATTTATTTGAGTTGTGAAGGACAAATATTGTGGATTATCGGATTTGTGACCTTTGACTCATCGCCAAATGGGGAATTCCACTATCAGTGAATGGATCGTATGGTCATGTGTTATGTCAGTTTTGGCTTGGAATGTATATATATGGTACGGAAAGGTTCCCCAATAATTTATACATATTTAAGGCTTGGTACTTTGGAGGGGGTAAGGTTGGAACTTATTGTATGTCTGCCTCCTTAATAATCCAACACTTCAGTATCAAGGGAGTTAGGGAAACAACTTTAAATTTACAAAAGGTATACTAAGTGTGGCAATCCTGGTTGCGGATTTGGGGTGCTTTAGAGGAAACACAGTGGTAGACGACCTTCTCGACTATGTGGTTTATGCCAAGATTTATCTGTATAGAGTTTTACCTTTGTGATCGTTATGCGTAAATAGGGGTAAGAATTTCCCCCAAAGAATAATGAAGAGTATATGAATAAATGGGGTAGCTCAGCAGTGTGAAGCTAGCATAGCAAAAGAGGAAATTGGCCGCCGGTGTTTGTGGAAAGCCTACGAAGAGGGCAGACTTGCCAATGCAGCATCACCTATTCAGCTCTATTTTAAGAAATGTTTTGAAGGATTTTACCTCCCGGGTTCTCTGCAATATGTGGTATATGTGATCTGAACGGTTGTGCCAGGTCACCATGACAGTGTCTGAATATGTCATCAGGTTCAATAAGTTAGCTGAGCCCTCAAAGGAATTGTTATGAATGTGGTAGCACTAGGCACATCATGGAAAAATTGTCCTAGACTTGGAGAAATATAATTTATTAAACCACTCAGGCTATGTGTCCCATTGCAGTCAATACTCAGCTTACATGGCCAGTCAGAGGTAGGGGTCAGGATGTTAGAGGTGGAGGTGAGACTCCTAGAGGTGGAGAACCAGCCGTTGATATATTATCTATTGTATGGCGAAGGTCGCAACACTAGATGGTGTCTTTACTAGTAGGATTTCGAATAGCTATAAAGTAACAATTTTCTTAATTTGATTCGGTTCTGAGTATCGAGGCAAGTCTTTCTATTGTGCTCCACTTATGAGCGAGCTTCGTAATTCTGAGATCCGCTTACGTGAATGTTCCTGTTGAGAGATTCGACGGAGATGGCTAAGTTTATCATTATATGTTGTGATATTGTTAAACGAAAAAAATTTGAAAGATGTAGAAATGAAATATTTCGGCTGGCACGCCGTGCATAATACCGGTGACTCAGCACTAAGGACGAGATCCTCGCACATTTATGTAATGAGAAGTATTTTTAACCGTAATTATTGAGTTTTAGACTACGAGATATGGTTATGGTCATACCTATGAAGCGTTTTATGTCAAGATATCATTGCGATAATGCCTTACTTGTAATGCGAAATTTAGTGTTATTTTTATATACTTTATGGTGTTTTTTCGGGTAGTGAAAATATTGTTAGGAGTTGTTTTGGTGTTACTCTGACAGGTGGATCGGCCCAGTTACAGGTGAGACTCTGCCAAAATTTCTGAAGAACTTGGGAATTAGAAATAAATTTGGGATATTGAGAGTTGCAAGGGCAAATTTGTGTACCTAATGGGGATGGGCTTCGAGAGTTGATTCTAGAGGAGGCCCACAGTTTCCGGTATTCTATTCATCTAGGCGCCACGAAGAGGTATCAGGATTTGTGGTAGCATTATTGGTGGCGTAGAGTAAAGAAGGATATTGTGGCATACGTGGCACGGTGTTTGAACTGTCAACAGGTTAAAAATAAGCATCAGGGGCCTGGTGGTTTATTTCAAAGGATTGAGTTTCCCGAGTAGAAGTGGGAGAAGATTGCTATAGACTTAGTTAATAGACTCATGTTGACTCGGGAGAAGTTTGATTCTGTTTGGGTCATTATTGATAGGCTGACCAAGTCAGCGCATTCCATTCCTGAGGCAATCTCCTATTCATCCGAGAGGTTTGCTGAGATTTATATCCGGGAGATTGTTCGCCTTCACGGAGTGCCGGTATCTATCATTTCAGATCGAGGTATGAAATTTACCTTACATTTCTGGAAAGCAATTCAGCGAGAGTTAGGCCCCAAGTGTAGTTGAGCCAAACATTTCGTCCTCAGGCGGACGGACAGTCAGAACGGACTATTCAGATTTTTCAGGTTATGCTCTGAGCTTGTGTTATTGACTTTGGAGGTTCGTGGGATCAGTTCTTGCCTTTAGCGGAGTTTGCCTATAACAACAGCTACCAGTCGAGCATCTGGATGGCTCCTTATGAGGCTTTATATGGTAGGCGGTGTCGATCTCCGGTTGGATGGTTTGAGTCGGGTGAGGCTCAGTTGTTGGGTACAGATTTGGTTCAGAAGGCCTTGGATAAGGTCAATATTATTCAGGAAAGGCTTTGTTCAGCTCAGTCCAGGCAAAAGAGCTATACAGATCGTAAGGTTTGAGATGTAGCTTTCATGGTCGGTGAATGTGTATTGCTCCGAGTGTCGCCTATGAAGGGTGTGATGAGATTTGGGAAGAAGGGCAAGCTTATCCCTAGGTTCATTGGTCCGTTAAAGATTCTTGATCGAGTGGGAGATGTGGCTTATAAACTTGTATTGCCGACTAGCTTATCAGCCGTACATCCAGCTTTTCATGTATCCATGCTTCGGAGGTATCACGGCGATCCATCCCACGTGTTAGATTCAGCACTGTCCAGTTGGACAAGGACTTGTCTTACGAGGAGGAGACGGTGGCTATTTTTGACTGGCAAGTTTATCAGTTGAGATCCGAAAGTTTTCCCTCCGTTTGTGTTCAGTGGAGAGGTCAGCCTCCTTAGGCTTCGACCTGGGAGTCCGCCTCTGATATGCAGAACCGTTATCCCCATCTATTCCCCGACTCAGGTACTTCCTTCTTATGTCCGTTCGAGGACGAACGGTTGTTTTAGAGGTGGAGAATGTGACAACCCAAAGGGTCATCACTTGTTTTCTTATCCATTCCGAGTTTTCGAGGCCTTGAAAACCTCATTTATAGTCGCCTCGATTTGCATGCACAGTCCGTACGCGTAGCTAGAAGCTCAAATATGAAATTCTGTGAAAATTTGCTAAGTTTTGATATTAAAATGAATAAATTTGACTTCGGTCAACATTTTGGGTAAACTGACCCGGACCAGTGATTTGAAGGTCTCGAAAGGTTCGTAGAAAAATATGGGACTCGGGTGTATGCCGGGAATCGAATTTCGAGGTCCTAGGCACGAGAAATAAATTTTTGAGTAAAATTATTTTCTAAAAATATTTAAGGAAAATGAAAATGAAAACTGATTGAAAAGTGATATTATCAGGGCCATATTTTGGTTCCGGCGCTCGGTATAGGTCTTATATGTGGTTTAAGCGTTTTCTGTAAAGTTTGGTTGAAAACGGATGTCGTTTGACGTGTTTCGGGCTTAAAATGGAAAATTTGAATTCTTATGAAATTTGGAAAAAATCATGGATTTTAAGGATTAATTCACTATTTTTTATGTTATTTTGGCGATTTTTGATCGCACGGTTAAGTTCGTAGGATGTTGTTGAGTTAGTGTATGTGTTTGGTTAGGAGCCCCGAGGGCTCGGGAGTATTTTGGAGGTATCTCGGAGTGATTTCGGACTTAGGAAAATTTCAGAAAAATTGCAGAAATAGTACCCCGTGAACAGTACCCATGAATAGTACCCTGTGAACAGTACCCATGAATAGTACCCTGTGAAGAGTATCCCTGTGAACAGTAAAAACACGTGAACAGTACCGACGATTTTTTGGACAGAACATTATGTTCATTTTTAACGAATCGGAGCTCGGGAAGAGGCGATTTTCGGGATATTTTTAGGGAAAACAACGGGGTATGTGTTCTTAACTTAATTTTGGTTAGATTACCCGAATTTGGCATTTAATTGGTGATTTTAGTTGAGAAAATCTTGAAAACCCTCTTGGTTTATTTTGAAGATTTGAGAGTCGAGTTGATATCGGATTTTGGTAAAATTGGTATGGTTGGACTCGTGGTTGGATGAGGTTTCATATCTCATAATTTTTGTAGGGTTCCGAGACGTGGGCCCCACGATCGAATACGATGTATAGGCATGGTGACGAGTATCTATACATTGGTGTCTAGTATGACCGTGAATCTTTACATTACGAATATTTAGACTTTTGCTATATCTTTCATGTTTGAATAATGATTTCTATTAAAAATTGAGAAAGTATATGAGATGATTGAACCCTTTGGAGCATTGGCTCAAGTGGTAAATTGAATTACGAGTAAGAAATGAAAGAAAGAGAAAGAAGTATTAAATAATTCCCTTGCTGAGATATTTTGTTAAATTGTTAGTATCTCCCATGCCAGGAATTTTATTGCTTAATTGTATTGTTTAAATGTGTTCCCTTGCCGGGATTTCTATTACCGTTTTGTTTGTTCCCTTGCCCTTGTTTGAAATTGTTGTTTGGGTGAGGAAAAGAGTAAAAACACTAAGAGTGATGCCGTGCACTTATTGCCGTTTGTTATGATTTCTTATTGTTATCAGTTCAGGTGCATAATTGTCATATTCTACTATTACTGTGATTCTTTACGTGAGATTTTCCATTACCTTGTTACTTGTTATTATTTAATTTATGCCATAATTGATACATGTTTATATGAATTAATTGCTAGTTGTCATTATTTGTTTTCCTCAGTGAATCATATTTTTTGTGTACTTGTTGTCTTTTGAATTCGTATTAATTGTTGTATTTGTTAGAGTAAATTATATTTGGAAGAACTGTTGACTTAATAAAATGGGAGCGGGCGGTATGCCTACCATAAGATATTGATGAAATGGAAGCGAGTGGTACGCCTACCACAAGATATTGATAAAATATGAGCGAGTGGTACGCCAACCACACATGATATATTGAAATGGGAGCGAGTGGTACGCCTACCACAAATGATATATCGAAATGGGAGCGAGTGGTACGCCTACCACAAATGATATTGAAATGGGAGCGAGTGGTACGCCTACCACAAATGATATTGAAATGGGAGCGAGTGGTACGCCTACCACAAATGATATATTGAAATGGGAGCAAATGGTACGCCTACCACAAATGATATATTGAAATGAGAGCGAGTGGTACGCCTATCACAAATGATATATTGAAATGGGAGTGAGTGGTACGCCTACCACAAATGATATAATGAAATGGGAGCGAGTGGTACGCCTACCACGAGATATTATAAAATGGGAGCGGGTGATACGCCTACCACGAGATATGAGGAATGGGATCGGGTTGCACGCCTGTAATAAGATGAGCTGAATATGAAAGTTGTCATTTCTTATTTCCGTATTAGAAGTTAAACTGTAGATTGTTTGTCACGACCCGAATTTTCTACCATTGGGAGTCGTGATGGTGCCTACTAGTGGGAGCTAGGCAAGCCAACTCTTACTTATCTTTCTATTTTTAACATTTCTTATTTTAAAACATTTAGCTACAATAACATAATTACAGTGGAATAATATAGTTTAGCGGAAGACTTAGGTAAATATTACTATATGCCATACAAAAATCCAAACATAAATCTCTACCCAAGAACTGGTGTCACAATACTCACGAACTTCTAAGAATACTAAACACAACCGTTTGAAAGAAATATAAAACTGTTTGTCTCGAATACATGAGATAACAGACTGAAAATAAAGATAGAGGAGACACCGGGTCCTGCGGACACCTGTAAGGCTACCTTGGTGTCTCATTGATCGGAATGCTAACACTCGCACTACCATTGCTGCTGCTGTCCGAAACCTGTATCTGCGCAAAAGAGCGCAGAGTGTAGAATCAGCACAACCGACCCTATGTGCTGGTAAGTGTCTGGCCTATCCCGATGAAGTAGTGACAAGGCTAGAACCAGACACTCACATAGCCTATACAATTCAAAATATATATATACGAAAAAAATAGCAGGAAGCAACATTAAATATTTGGGAAGGGAAAACATGCTCTAGGGTAGCAACAATTTAAACATAAAATCGTCGGATAAGAAGTGAAGTTGTACAATACGACAGATAAGTAAAGACACAGAACAACTCTACAAATGAAATCAACATACTTGGTCCATACTCTGTTGCGGCATGCAACCCGACCCTCCAATTTTCATATTGTACCATTGCGGCGTGCAACCCGACCCTTCCGATTATATATTTGTACCATTGCGGCATGCAACCCGACCCTCATTATATTTTACCGTTGCGGCGTGTAACCCGATCCTCATTATATTATACCGTTGCAGCGTGCAAACCGATCCTCATTATATTATATCGTTGTGGCGTGCAACCCGATCTTCATTATATTATACCATTGCGGCGTGCAACCCGATCCTTATTATATTATACCATTGCGGCGTGCAACCCGATCCTCATTCTATTATACCGTTGCGGCGTGCAAACCGATCCTCATTATATTATACCGTTGCGGCGTGCAACCCGATCCTCATTATATTTTATATCTTGTGGTAGGCGTACCATTCACTCCCATTTCATTATCATCACAGTGCACAATATGTCACTAGCAACTATGGCCAATAACAATAATCAATATAAGTTGTGGTAGGCGTACCACTCGCTCCCATTTCAATATAATATGTGGTAGGCGTACCACTCGCTCCCATTTCACTTTTAACATAGTTCTCAATAAATATATAATTTGCAAGAGAAACAATAACTCGTGCCAAGGCTCAACAATTAACTCTTTCATAGAATCACATAAGAATTTCGAAATCTAATTCATTTAAGACCCACGGTCATGCTCGACTCCCAACGTATAGGTACTCGTCACTATGCCTATACGTCAGACACAACACATAACAAATAGCAATTATACTCAACTCTTATTCTCTCAAGCTAGTATAGATCAAACACTTACCTCAAAGTTTTACGGCCAACTCAATCCTTAAGCAATGCCTTTCCTTTTAAATTTGGCTCCAATTCAATCGTCTATATACACAATTGATTTAATATCATCAATAATACTTAACAAACTAATCCAAATGGCTAAATATATTTTCTAAAACATTCTGCCCAAAGATCACACAAACATCGTTGAAGCTCAATTTCTAAAAGACGGGATTTTTAGCCATACATATCCGAAATTCGCCCCTTAATGATACTACGATGATCCAATATAGTTATGTAACTTCAATCTACAATACAACATTCAATAGGGCCAATATTGGTAATAAATCCCATAACTTATGCCATTTAGGCCTATTATCAAACATCTTGTAGGCATAGATATTTACACCTCATGACTATAGTATTGGTTCCTCCAACTATCACCATTAACCAACAATTCATCTCACTATCATTCTTTAGCAATTTATACTCCTAACATCACGTGTGTGATCAACCATTCACACCCAAACCAACAAAATTCCATCAAATATACACATTTAAATCCCTACCGTGTTCATGTATTTAAATTGGAAATTTATGGTCTCCAATCACTATACCATAATTTGTAATACATGATTCATACTCATAATTCCATAATAACTCCATATATGTAAGTCTAAGGTGTAGGTTTACCTCTTGTAGACCAAATCTTGAAAGACAACTTTGGGGTGTTCTTAAGATTTTGAAGAAATCCTATGAAGTCCAATCAAATCATGTTGTAACTAGTGATTGAGAAGTGAAATCACCATGAAAGCACATTTAAAATCTCACCTTAGGTGTGAAATTGGATGCCTTGGTCGAGTTGGGGTGTAGAGGGAACCCTAAGCTTGAGAAATGACTCAATTTCTCTTATTTCCGGTCCTTAAGGTACTTAAAAATGCTCCAGGCACGCGAACTTTCGCATAGTTCGCGCGTTGTTCGCGCGTCGGGGCAGAATACTCAGCAAAACGCGCGAACTTTCGCAAAGTTCGCGCACTGTTCGGGCGAGTGACACCTGACCAGTAAAATAGTCATAACTTCCTGTATACACTTCTAAATGACGAACGGTTTGTTGCGTTTTAAACTAGACTCAAAGGGCTTTAATTTGTTAGGTTGTGGGTCACCCAAATCCTTATATAACGGGAGATA
The DNA here is from genome assembly GCA_026770625.1 of Nicotiana glauca. Taxonomy (NCBI): domain Eukaryota; kingdom Viridiplantae; phylum Streptophyta; class Magnoliopsida; order Solanales; family Solanaceae; genus Nicotiana; species Nicotiana glauca. Next base: position 309,097 of record MU762128.1, on the reverse strand, counting down.
TGGTCGTCCAAAATGAATTCTTGTGCACACTCATTTACAACTTTCGTCTATTATGAAATTTTCCAACTTTAAAAGCTCCCGTTAACCATCCGAAATCACCCCGAGGACCCCGGGACCTCAACCAAAAATACCAACACCTCCTAAAATATCATACCAACTTGTTCCAATCATCAAAATGCATCAAACAACGCCAAGACCATCAAATTACATCGAATTCAAGCCTAAGTTCTTCTAAAACTTCCAAAACACGCATTTGATCAAAAACCCGACCAAACGATGTCCGAATGACCTGAAAATTTGTACACATATCCAAAATCACCCAACGAAGCTACAACAACTCTTGGAATTCCATTCCGATCCTCGGATCAAAATCTCACCTATCAACCGGAAATCGCCAAAATACTAACTTCGCCACTTCAAGCCTAGATTAGCTACGGGCTTCCAAAATACATTCCAAATACGCTCACAACCCCGAAATTACCTAACAGAGCTAACGAAACCATCAGATTTCCATTCCGAGGCCGTATTCACACAGTTCCGATTACGGACCATTTTTCAACATTTAAACTCTCATTTAGGGACTAAGTGTCCTAGAACAATCCGAATCCCAACATCGAACGCCCCGGCAAACCAAAATAGCAGTCATGAACTTAGAGGAAGCAGTTAATAGGGGAACGTGGCATAAATTATAAAAACGACCGGCCGGGTCGTTTCATCCTCCCACACTTAAACATTCGTTCGTCCTCGAATGAGCATAAAGAACAAACCTGGAGTAGTGAAAAGATGAGGGTATCGGCTGCGCATATCCCACTCGGTCTCCCAAGTTGCCTCATCGACCGTCTGGCCCCGCCACCGAACCTTTACTGAAGTGATGTCCTTTGATCACAACTTTCTGACCTGTCTGTCCAATATAGCCACTGGCTCCTCAGCATAAAATAAATCCTTGCCCAACTAGACTGAGCTGAAATCCAACACGTGCGACGGGTCACATTGATACCTCTGGAGCATTGAGACATGAAATATCGTATGAACTCCTGCCAACCTGGGAGGTAGGGCAAGTCCAACACGCTTCAATATCTCAAAAAGGGTCAATAAACCTCAAACTCAACATCCCTTTTTTTTCCAAATTTCGTAATGCCCTTCATAGGCGAAACACGAATCAGAACCTTCTCTCCAACCATATCAGAACCATCACGATATCTTCGGTCCGTATAACTCTTCTGTCCTAACTAGGCTATATAGAGTAAATCCTGAATCACTTTAAACTTTTCCAAAGCATTCTAAACCACTTTCTGTAGCGCAAATTTCGATCCTTTTGCTAGAACATATGCTGCAAACTTCGGTGATCAATATAAATCTCACAAGGCGCACCGTACAAATAATAACGGCAGATCTTCAAGGCATGAATAATAGCATCTAACTCAAGGTCGTGGACAAGGTAATTCTTTTCATGTATCTTCAACTGTCTATACGCGTATGCAATCACCCTACCATCCTGCATTAACACCGCTCCAAGGCCAACCCGTGAAGTATCACAATACACCATATAAGACCCCGAACTAGTAGGCAATATCCAAATTGTGGTCGTGGTCAAGCTGTCTTGAGCTTTTGAAAGCTTGCCTCACACTCATATGTCTACTGAAATGAAGCACCCTTCTGGTTCAATCTAGTCATAGGGGCTGCAATCAATAAAAACCCCTCCACAAAACGACGGTAATAACCCGCCAAGCCAAGGGAACAGCGAATCTCTGTAGCCGAGGATGGTTTGGGTCAAATCTGCACTGCTTCTACTTTCATTAGATCCACTCGAATACCCTCACTCGATACCACGTGGCCTATGAATGCCACGGAAAACAACCAAAACTCACATTTTGAAACTTTGCATAAATTTTCTTTTCTCTTAGAGCTTGAAGTACTGTCCTCAGGTGTTGTTCATGATTTTACCAACTCTGGGAATACGCCGGAATGTCATCAATAAAGACAATGACAAAAGAGTCAAGATATGAACGAAATACATTGTGCGTCAAATGCATAAAAGCTGTTGAGGCATTGGTCAGCCCAAATGACATAACAAGGACTCATACTACCCATACCGAGTTCTGAAAGAGGTCTTCGGGATATCTGGCTCCCGAATCTTCAACTAATGGTAACCTGAGCGCAAGTCAATCTTAGAAAACACATGTGCGCCCTGAAGCTAGTCGAACAGATCATCAATACGAGGCAAAGGATAACGGTTCTTCACTATAGGTTTATTTAACTGGAGGTAATCAATACAGATACACATAGAACCATCTTTTTTCTTCACAAACAAAATAGGAGCACCCCCAAGGTGAAACACTGGTCGAATAAAACCCTTGTCAAGCAAATTCATGTAATTGATTCTTCAACTTAACTAAATGTTTCACCACATCCTTAGTCCATAACCTTAGGACAGGACCCAATCTTCAAAATTAGCCATTTTCCATAGGATCTGAATTCCACATCATTACACTGCATTAGTCTTATTTCAACACACTTAAATTTTTAATAGCACTTAAATACTTCGAAATTGTTTTCTTCAGGATGATTCTCCCACACTTTGGGCCATTTGTTCTCAAATACACAACGTAGCTTATCTCTTTCTTCGCATATCTTAATTTCTCAAATTCTTTTCTAACTCCCAAATTTTTCAGAAATTTCGGCAGAGTCTCCCCTGTAATTGGGCCTATCCACCTGCCAGGGTAACACCAAAACAACTCCTAACAATACATCCACAACCCAATGAAACACCACAATGTATATATCACTAATATTAATCTCTGCATTACAAGAATCATATTATCATAATGATATCTGGACATGAAACACGTAATCTGTATGCTCATAACCTCGTCACTGGCCATAATAGTTGTTTCATAAATCACAACCTTGCCATTTAACCTTATGTTAACAAACATCTCGTTTCAGACCTCTGCTTTACTTACAACGAGGCACGGAGATATCATAATTACTTACCCGAATTAACGAGTCACATTTAACGCCACCTAGGCACCCATCTCGTAGGCTAAAACTCAATGTTTACCACACAATAATGACTGAATATGAACAGAAATACACAAGAATTGTCAAATAAGCCTAACAGGCATGACTCCAATTTAAAATATAGTACAAAATTTTTAAATTTCATAAAATGAGAATTTTTAGGACCTCGTCCTTATATAAAACCCACCGCAGCTTGTAGCCCGGTTTAAAATATTTCACATCATATAAATATTTGAGGATATCACCCTCAACTCTGAATCAAAAGTATTTGCACATTGTGCCAACTGAAAATTTTCATTTCCTTTCTTTCTTATTTTCAATAAATTTCTGTCAAAGAAAATCTCAACATAAAATGAACTCTCATACCAATAGGGCATATAATTGACAATTGAAATCAACTATCCTGAAATTACATCAAAACCCACTGTAATAACTAATAGAAAGTCACTTTTAGCCTCATAGATATTTTTAGTGACCAAAAGATAGTGATAGGGATAGCTATCTCCATATAATAGCCCAACGTGAGTGTTCACATAAGTAGGTTTCAGGATTACGAAGCTCACTCATTAGTGAAGCATATTAAGAGGACTCGCCTCAGTTTTCAAAACCAAATCAAGTTAAGGAAAAATATTCTTTTTATAACAATCAGACTTGTACATTGTAATGACACCATCTAGTGTATTGGCCTCAACCACACTATAGCAATTATATCAATGGGTTGGACATCCACTTTTTAGGCGCCATCTACCCGTTCGTTCTCCATATCTAACTTGTAGTGTATGTAGATTAGTAACTATAATAGAGTTTGTTGACTACATGTTCTGATGAAATAGATTTCTCCCAAGTCTGGGACAATTTCTCATGATGTTTCTAGTATCACCATGTTCATAACAACCCATTTGCAGTTCGGCTGCTCATACTGAGTCTGTGCCAGATAACTAGAAGAACCATTTAAGGAATTCCATGCTAGTGGTGCATTAAAAGATGATGGTCCCATGGAAGTGCCCTGATTAACTGGAGCACTACGAGTATCCTGAAATTGTTTCCATTTCCCTGCTGATACTGGAATGTAGAATTATTATGGACATAGGGACATCGAAGGTCCCAACATCATCCCATACAAATCTCAGCTCTTACTCATATGAAAGTTTCAGAGAAATTTTGAATACCACTTAAATATATCGCAAGCCAAATCTGATATGACACATGACCCACAATTTGATCGTTGATAGTGAATTCCTTTCACTTGGCGCAAAGTCATAAGATACATCCTGATAATCCACGATACTAACCTTTATCGCTTGTACGTCACCATCATAAGACAACTTAAGCCATTCATTTGGTACATGTCTTTCTTAGGACAGTTAAACTCACTCCCTCCATCATCTCGGTTGCTAGTTGTACCCTTTGCTAAATAGACATCTCATACGAACCACATAGTCTCTATTACCACCAACTATCTTCAGGTCTAAATCCACTTCGTGACTCTACCATTATTGCGATGTTTAGGCAATTAAGTAAACCTTCTCAAGATCGTTCTTATCAACCAGATGTCAGAACCTATTGCACTCCCATGTGCACAATTGAATGATCTCTCAATACTTCTGCATTATCGATATGGATGACACGCGGTAACAATGGTTGAGCAAATTCTTGGCTCCCTTGCAATCCTTCTGCACTATCACGAACCATCGGCGCAAAATTGATACCGAGTGCGCAATTTCAATACACGAGTGGATGTAAAAGAACATATGATATAGGCTCCAATATGAATAAATGACGCACGATAAGAAAGAACAAAGTGAAATTTTCCTAACTCTGTAGCCTTCGGGGGATAAATACAGACGTCTCCGTACCGATCCCTCAGACTCTGCTAAGGTTGTTCGTAAGTTGTGAGACCTAAGTAACCTAGTGCTCTGATACCAACTTGTCACGACCCGAATTTCCCACCATCGGGAGTCGTGATGGCACTTACTAGTAGGAGCTAGGCAAGCCAACTCTTACTTATCTTTCTATTTTTAACAATTCTTATTTTAACAAATTTAGCTACAATAACATAATTACAGCGGAATAATATAGTTTAGCGGAAGACTTAGGTAAATATTACTAGATGCGATACAAAAATCCAAACATAAATCTCTACCCAAGAACTGGTGTCACAATATTCACAAACTTATAAGAATATAAAACACAACCATTTGAAAGAAATATAAAACTGTTTGTCTCGAATACATGAGATAACAGACTGAAAATAAAGATAGAGGAGACGCCGGGTCCTGCGGACGCCTGCAAGGCTACCTTGGTGTCTCGTTGATTGGAATGCTAACACTTGCATTATCGCTGCTGCTGCTGTCCGAAGCCTGTATCTGCGCAAAATAGCGCAGAGTGTAGAATCAGCACAACCGACCCCATGTGCTGGTAAGTGTCTGGCCTATCACGGCGATGTAGTGACAAGGCTAGAACCAGACACTCACATAACCTGTACAATTCAAAATATATATATACAACAAAAATAGCAGGAAGCAACATTAAATTTTTGGGAAAGGAAAACATGCTCTGGGGTAGCAACAATTTAAACATAAAATCATCGGATAAGAAGTGAAGTTATACAATACGACAGATAAGGAAAGACACGGAACAACTCTACATATGAAATCAACATACTTGGTCCATACTCCATTGCGGCGTGCAACCCGACCCTCCGATTTTTATATTGTATCGTTGCGGCGTGCAACCCGACCCTGCCGATTATATATTTGTACCGTTGCGGCGTGCAACCCGACCCTCATTATATTATATCATTGTGGAGTGCAACACGATCCTCATTATATTAAACCGTTACGGCGTGCAACCCGATTCTCATTATATTATACCGTTGCGGCATGCAACCCGATCCTCATTATATTATACCGTTGCGGCGTGCAACCCAATCCTCATTATATTATACCGTTGCGGCGTGCAACCCGATCCTCATTATATTTTATATCTTGTGGTAGGTGTGCCACTCGCTTCCATTTCATTATCATCACAGTGCACAATATATCACCGGCAACTATGGCCAATAACAATAATCAATATAAGTTGTGGTAGGCGTACCACTCGCTCCCATTTCAATATAATCAGTGTTAGGCGTACCACTCGCTTCCATTTCAATATAATATGTGGTAGGTGTACCACTCGCTCCCATTTCACTTTTAAAATAGTTCTCAATAAATATATAATTGGCAAGAGAAACAATAACTTGTGCCAAGGCTCAACAATTAATTCTTTCATAGAATCACATAAGAATTTCGAAATCTAATTCATTTAAGACCCACGATCATGCTCGACTCCCAAAGTATAGATACTCGTCTCCATGCCTATACGTCGGACACAACACATAAGAAATAGCAATTATACTCAACTCCAATTCCCTCAAGCTAAGATAGATCAAATACTTACCTCGAAGGTTTATGGCCAACTCAATCCTTAAGCAATGCCTTTCCTTTCAAATTTGACTCCAATTCAATCGTATCTATACACAATTGATTTAATATCATCAATAATACTTAACAAACTAATCCAAATGGCTAAATATATTTTCTAAAACATTCTTTTCAAAGATCACACAAACATCGATGAAGCTCGATTTCTAAAAGACGGGGTTTTTAGCCATACATATCCGAAATTCGCCCCTTAATGATACTACGATGATCCAATATAGTTATGTAACTTCAATCTACAATACAACATTCAATAGGGCCAATATTGGTAATAAAT
>MU762128.1:282326-292663 GCA_026770625.1 Nicotiana glauca | reverse complement strand
ACTATACCTCCTAAATATTAATAATGACAATATAAAATTTAAAGAATAACTAATGTTGAATAATATTTTACAACAACTAACTTAATTTTAAAAATAATATAGTGAGACATTGTCACCTATCAGACTGAATAACTGATTGCAAGTAAGGGAAAAAAAGATAACTCATTTATAATATATTTGGTCTTCTACTATTTCATCTTTATTGCTTCAAATTCCTATTTTATCAATTTGACTTTTATATTTTATATCATAAATTGACTTTTTTGTAATTTCTTTCACCATTAGTGCTCTTTATAAGTAGTATTTAAATACTTATAAAATATTAACAAAATTTCTTAACATGATTGCATATGATCATTAACTGAATTAAGCATGATAACATGATAACAAAAGATAAATTTCTTTCTATTTTTATTTTTATTCATATTTTAAAACTTTATCTATAAAATTCATATATATATATTTGTATTTGACCAACATAAACAAATATAGAATAAAGTTGTCATACATTATTAGTATTTATTAGCATGCCACTTGGCTTTACCACAATACTAATTATATTTGGTAACTTTATTCCTTTAATATATATAGATATAGATTGTTCTCATTTCGCTAATTCAATAAATAAAGATATCATGTACCATAAAAGTTTTTCAAATACCTTACTTGTGATTTAAAAAAGGACTTATATGAACATTTCAAAATTAAATTAAATCTTTTGGTCTTCTAAAAATTTGGGATGAAAGTTGGTACTATACCTCCTAAATATTAATAATGACAATATAAAATTTAAAGAATAACTAATGTTGAATAATATTTTACAACAACTAACTTAATTTTATAAATAATATTGTGAGACATTGTCACCTATCAGACTGAATAACTGATTGCAAGTAAGGGAAAAAAAGATAACTCATTTATAATATATTGATCTTCTACTATTTTATCTTTATTGCTTCAAATTCCTATTTTATCAATTTGACTTTTAATTTTATATCATAAATTGACATTTTTGTAATTTCTTTCACCATTAGTGCTCTTTATACAAAAATTAGTTTATATACCTTAAAGAATTTTGTCAACTTGACAAATAAACTTACTTATATAGTGAATTTTAAAAAAATAGTAACTTGAACTCTTTTGCATTAGTTAATTCAAAAACTTGATTATTTATTCTCAACATTAAAGAAAATAAATTAATTTTTATTATCAAATTCTTAATGTTAGTTCATCCCAATTTTTAAATTTTAACTACAATTAGAACTTTGTTCAATAAATTTTTTTATTTCAAATAGTTAGAAATCATTAGTATGTCAATTTTGATTCGTTTTAGTGCTTCCGAAATCATTGTTCATTACTCTGTCAGTTTTGATTCGTTTTTGTGCTTCCGGAATTATTGTGCTTTTGACTCCTAGAAAATATTGCTAACGCATAATTTCTTAAATTTCTAAATAATAAGAAAATCTCATAGTTTAATATTGTTTTAAAGCTTTACTATTGATAGACGTCAAATAAGGACATTCATATGAGGTAAAAAATATAATAATATTAGGATTTGCTACTTAGTTTAATAAGGAAAGGTTTAATAAATAAATTTTAGTTGATTTTGAAGTCCTAAAATTTGGGAAAACAACTTAAAATTTCAAATTTATCTACCGTGAAATATTTTTTTTTAAAGGGTAAAAAGGACGAACGACATTTCGCTAAGGATTTTCATGCTTTTAATATAATATAGATAGATTGGAAGAAAAAATGGGTTGCCAACAATATTGATTTGTTTTAGCAAACTTGCATTCTTATATATAAAAGTTATGTTTTGATCATGGTTGTATTTTATGTGATATTTCCAATAATGTAAGAACTTGTGGTATTTTCCCTTTAATTTGCTAGAAGTTACGTTACTGCATGCCGTTCCCTTTTCATCTACATGAAATCAAAAGGTTTCATTGGATGACGCAAAATTATATTAGTTTTTATTTAACTGAAAGTTTAACGGGTATGTGAATTTAACCCCGATTCAATTTAGGCATACAGAAAAACTATGAGCACCTTAATAATTAAGTGTAAATTAATCACATTTTTTTGGAATTAAAATGGCCAAATACATATCACATTTTGTTAATAGCTTGAAATCAAGTTCGTCGTTATTTATCTATACTATTTTTGAAACTTATTTATCCTAAATATTGAAGTTTTATTTTAATTATACATATTAATATACATTTATAAATTATATACAAAATAATGTATTAGACCTTAATCTTCCCCATTTTCTTCAAGTTGAAATCTATTTGAACAATTTAATGCACTTCTTGAATTTGCAGTTTTTCATAAGAAAATATGAAATAGACCTTCAAAATCTTCTCCAATTTTAGCCACTTTGGATGTCTCTTAAGTTTAAGGGCCAACGAAACGTAAGGACATGATTCTAAACTCCAGTGACAACCATTAACAAGTTTCGAAACTTTGAATTCGAAAATCAAAATTTGTGAAAATGTTATTTCCTTGGATTGGGCATCAAGTTGCAAATGCTTGGAATATCAAGCTGCAAATGCTTGGAGTTTAATTCATAGCTCAATTTTGGAGAATCCGATGAAGATTCGAGGTAGGTTTTGATTAAAATTATGTATTGAAACTCAAAGAAGAAGACATAAATAAATTGTATTTATTTAGTATGTCGGGTGTAGAAACAGCATACAAAATTATATACAACTAACGTAACTATATACAAGTTGTAGATAAATTATTTGTAAATTATAGTTTTACACCCGATTGTGTACAAAAATGTGTATTTAAATTATAGATAAATTGTAAATTTAACTGAATTTGTATATAATTTGTAAAAAAATATAATTACTTTCTATATTTTTTTTAATAAATCGAATAAATAAATTTAAATCATATATACACAAAAAGACTTTGATTTCAATGAAGAGGTGTTGAGAAACATACCTTTGTGGATTAAGTTGCCTAATTTGCCGCTCAATCAATGGAGTAATCAAGCCCTTAGCAAGATAGGGAGTGGGCTGGGGAAACCAATCTATGCTGATGCATGCACAACAATTGCTGATAGAGTCTCATATGCCAGAATATTAGTGGAGATGGATGTTACGAGAATACTCCCAGAGAAGATCAAAGTATAGGACCCAAAAGGAATGGTATTAGAGCAGCGAGTCCAATACGATTGGAGACCTAAATATTGCCAAACATGTTGTCAATTGGGGCATAACTGCAAGGAACAAAGAAAATGAGGAATAACATAATGGTGGCTAAAGCAGAAGTGAAACAGAGGCAGGAATGGAGGAAAGTGAAAGTCATGGATCCCAAAATAGATAAAATTGATGCACAGGGGAGGTTCCTTGAACAAGTAGAAGAGATAGAGCAGATACAAGTGAACAAAGAAGAGGGTGATGCACAATGGCAAACTGTTAAGGGAAGATCAGCAGTGAAGAAACATACAAAAGCAATAAGAGGGGAACAAATTGACATTGGTAATGCTTTTAAAGCCCTGGTGGATACTGCACAAAAGATAGTTCAAATATCTGAGGCTCAAGATGATAGGGCCAGATCAAAGGGTGCAGAATGGGGAGGAGAGATAACTAATCTACTATTGAAATGATGAATTTTGTAGCCTCGAATGTTAGGGGCCTGATAAGATGTATAAACAAAAGGAGTTGAAAAGTTTTTGTAAAACTAATAAGGTGGTATGGATAGCTATTATAGAACATAGAGTAAAAGAAGGAAAGGCTGAAGTAGTTAAACAAAAGATTGTATAGAATTGGAGATGGGTAGATAACTATGAGGAGGCTCCTAGGGGAAGGATATGGATAGTATGGGATCCTAACCAAGTAGAGTTTAAGATGGAGAAAAAGCATGACCATTTTGTCTTAGGGAATGTGACCATGATACAGCAGCAAATTCATATTCATATTTGTGTTGTATATGGGAGGAGTACTATACCAACAAGGAAGAGATTATGGGAGAAGTTGACAGAGGAATTAATAAAAATCAGACAGCCATGCTTGGTTATGGGGGATTTTAACACAATATTAAGGGGTGATGAAAGATGTAATGGATGTCCTGTACAGGAGATAGAAAGGAAAGATTTTAAATAATTTATACTAGATGCTGAGTTGGCAGAAGTCAAGACGGTGGGGAGGCAGTACCCCTGGACTAATAATCATGTACATAGCAGGATAGATAGAGTATTAGCAAATGCTGAGTGGATGCAAAAATGGCCAAATATGGAGGGGGTAGTAATGAATCTAGACTTCTCAGACCATTGTCCACTAAGTATAGTACTTGGTAGTAATAACCAAGATAGAGAGAGACCACTTAGGTTCATAAATTGTTTGGCAGATTTGGTAGAATTTAACCAAGTAATAAAGAATGGATGGAGGGGGTAGAAGTCAAGGGAAACAAATGAATGGTGTGTGGTATAAATTGAAGAGATTGAAGGCTAATCTGAAACAACTGAATAAAGATGAATATGGTAGTGTGGGTGGGAGAATACAGGAGGCAAGAGGGAAGCTGGAAAGCATTCAACAAAGTATACACAGCCCTGATATGAATGAGATGCATAAAGAGAAGGAGAAGCAGAAAATACTGGAGCTAGAGAAATGGTTACTAGTGGAGGAGAGTATAGTGAAACAGAAATCAAGGGTGCAATGGCTAAATCTGGGTGACTCTAATACTTCTTACTACCATGCTTGTTTGAAACATAGACACGCAAGAAATAACATTGGTAGACTAGTTGATAGCAAAGGGGATATAATTCAGAATCCAAAGAAGGTGGAAGAAGAGATTCTAATGTTTTACAGGGGATTACTTGGAAGCTCAGCAGAACAGTTACCAATGATCAACTACGAAACAATGCAAAATGGGAAAGTCTTAAATAGAAGGCAACAACTTCAGCTGATTAGACAAGTTAGTAGGAATGAAGTAAAAGAGGCTCTATGGGGAATTGATGATAATAAGGCACCAGGTTGTGATGGGTACAATGCTTTCTTTTTCAAAAGAACTTGGAAATTGTAGGGGAGGAAATGACAGATGCAGTGCTTGAATTCTTTCATAGTGATAACATGTGTAAAGCAATTAATTGCACAACAATCACCCTTATTCCAAAGGTACAGAATCCAACAAATATAAGAGACTACAGACCTATCTCTTGTTGTATAGTTCTGTATAAAATCATATCCAAGATTATTACTAGTAGAATGCAAGGAGTAATGGACTACTTGGTAGACAACTGTCAAGCAGCATTTGTGCCTGGGAGAATCATAACAGATAATATCCTAATGGGTCATGAACTTGTGAAAGGGTATGGTAGGAAGAATATCTCCCCAAGATGCATGCTTAAAATAGATATGCAGAAGGCTTATGATTCTGTTGAGTGGGCATATATAGAACAAGTATTGAGGGCACTGAATTTCCTTAAAAAGTTTGTAAAATGGATTATGGTATGTCTCAACATAGTGACATATTCTGTGCTTATAAATGGGAAGACAACTGATCCATTTGAGGCCAAGAAGGGGCTTAGACAAGGGGACCCAATGTCACCATTCCTCTTTGTCTTAGCCATGGAATATCTCAGCAGATTATTGAAGAGCTTAAAGGATAATAAGAGGTTCAAATATCATCCTAGATGTGCAAGGTTCAACCTGGTACAACTGGGGTTTGCAAATGACTTGCTTTTGTTTTGCAGGAGTGATGTGGAGTCAGTACAAGCATTGCATAGACAGTTCCAACAGTTTTCAGTAGTTTTTGGACTTATAGCTCACCAAAACAAAAGTTGTATCTACTTTGGAGGGGTGAATGAAGGAATCCAACAACAAATACTAAAGGCAGTTGGATACAAGAAGGGTGAATTTGCATTTAGATATCTTGGGGTTCCTCTGAGCACCAAGAGATTATCTATCATGCAGTGTAAGCCTCTACTAGAGAAAATGTTACACAGAATTCAAAGTTGGACACCAAAATACTTGTCCTATGCAGGGAGAGCAGTTCTGGTAAAGAGTGTCCTATTTGCCATACAGACTTTTTGGGCACAAGTGTTTATATTGTCTAAGAAAGTGATCCAGTTTATAGAGACTATATACAGAAGATTTTTGTGGACTGGGAATGCTGAACCTACCAGGAAAGCACTGATAACATGGAATAGGCTATGCTTACCAAAAATAGCAGAGGGCCTGAACTTCATGGACATTGGACTATGGAATGAAGCAGCAATATGCGAACTGTTATGGAACATCTGTACAAGGAAAGAGAAGCTATGAGTGCATTGGGTACATACTTATTATATAAAAGGGAAAGCTGCGTGGGAGGTGATAATAGGTGAAATCTAATTGATTTAACCATTATTTATGCTTCCATGTGATTATATTCCAATAACATAATATATATATATATAATTGATGAGAAATAGGCATTTAATTTGTGATTCTTTACTTTGCAGAAAAAGGAACCTATATAAATATTTAAAAAGGTTATGGAATAATTTAGGAGCAAAAACAACCCCTCGGAGTTAAGTCCGTGCAAAGACGAGATCAGAAATGGAAGGAATTAACTCCCAGACGCGCGAAGAAACGCGCGAAGTATAAACTTCGTGCGAAATTCGCGCGGTCGAGGCAGAATGTTTGCCAAAACGCGTGAAGAAACGCGCGAAGTTTATACTTTGCGCGAAACTTTGCGCGTTTCTATCCGGGAAAGGCATTATAGAGGGGTAAAATGGGAAAATTACAGGTTTCCACTCAACTTAATTAAAGCAAACCTCTATTATTTAGGGGATGATCAGATTTTGGGAGGAGTGAAAAAACACTATTGATTCTAGAGAGAAGAAGCCATTGAAGAGTCTTGGAACTAAGGAGGAGAAGGAAAAATACTACCTTGAAGCAACAATTAAAAGAGTTCTTTCAAACTTTCTTCTTATTGTTTGTTTATAGTATGTTTAAGATTATTATTATTGAGTTTTGTATGGTCATGAGTGGCTAAAACACACATTATTCTGGGGTTGTGATTTATCCATGAATATTGTGTTTTAATTAACTATCCTTTTCATATAATTCACTCATGGTTGTTAATTAGTTGATAAATGCTCTCATAGTCTTCTCCCGAAGTACTGCTCACCTATTCTCGATAGATTAACATCTATATTCCTATGAAATCAATCTATTAAGAACACATTAAAATTACGACATTTAATTAAGCAAGGTGATTAGGTATATTCCTATCCTAACCACAAATATGCTCCCCTTAAGGGTTAAGATCATGCTCTCTTTAATTCTTCTCTAATCTAAACATGGCTTTTCCAAGCATAGCATATATAGTAAATAAAACTTAACTGCTAGCCAAAGAATTAAGCAATTAAACATAGAATTGAAGAAACAACCATATATGAATATTTGCTAGTTTGTGCTTTAATTGTTTTGCCAGTTGCCGGGGAACTTAATATTAACTATTTGCTAGTTTGTGCTTTAATTGTTTATTTCATCAAATCTAAGGTGATTATTTTGTTGCTCTCATCTCAGGAACTTTGATTTAATGCGTAGGGTTCGAATCCAGGACCGACTTCAAGGATTTGATCCGGAACCTGAGAGAACATTTCGCAGGAGGTTGAGGGAAGCAAGGGATACAAATAATATTCAGGCATTTGTTCAATTTCCTGTGGACATGGCAGAAGGGCAACCCATGGTTGTTCAGGAGGTGGCGATGCCAAGAATTGCTAATGTCACCTCTAGTATAGTGAAGCCCAGGATCACTGGGCACTTTGAACTGAAACAGAGTATGATCCAGCTGCTTCAAGCAAACGGGCAATTCATGGGTCTTCCACACGAGGATCCACAGCAGCATATTCTGAATTTCTTGGAGATTAGTGATACTTATATCACTAACGGGGTCACTCCAGATTATGTAAGGATCACACTCTTTCCATTTTCTCTGTTGGGCGAAGCTAAGCGATGGCTAAAGTCAGAACCAGCTAATTCCATTACCTCATGCAATGATTTGGCAAGAAAATTTTTGGCAAGGTTCTTTCCCTCAGGCAAAACTGCAAAGATCCGAAGTGAAATAGTTGCCTTCAAACAAAAAGCAGGTGAATCTTTATATTCAGTTTGGGAGAGGTTCAAAGGGCTACTCAGAGACCGTCCTCATCATAATCAGACGAATGAAGTATTAGCTCACACTTTCATAGAAGGGCTACATTCTGAAACAAAAATTGTGGTAGATGCTGTAGCTGGAGGTTAGGTGTTGGAGAAAAGCTTTGATGAGATATATGCATTATTGAACAAATTCTCCAAGAGCAATCCAGATTGGCAGGGAGAGAGTAGCAGACACACAGTTCAAAAATCTGCAGGGGTTCTTGAGTTAGATGTCATCTCGGCATTATCAGCACAGATTTTTGCACTGACAAATCAAGTTAGCCAAATGAACTTAGGCATCAACAAGCAACAGGTACAACAGGTTCTAGCTTTTTGTGAAATATGTGGAGAAGGGCACACGAGCGACATATGTCATGCAAATCCTAAGTCTGTCTGTTTCGTGGGTAATTCGAATAGGGGTCAACCAAATCAATATGGGAACACTTACAATCCCAATTGGAGGAACCACCCAAACTTCTCTTGGGGTGGAAACCAGGGCACTCAGAATCAATACAGGCCTCAAGCACCTCAACAACAGTATAGACCACCTCAAGCTGAACAACAAACAAGTTCTACAAGTCACCTTGAAGACATGTTCAAAAAGATGATGGTTGAACATCAAACCCTTACCACAACAGTGAGAAATTTGGAGCGTCACATGGGACAACTTGCTAGTGCTCAAAACACTAGACCAGCTGGAGCTCTTCCAAGTGACACTGAAGCAAATCCTAAGGCACCAGTTAATGATGTGTCGTTGAGGTCTGGGAAACAACTAGAAGAAGTTCCTCCTAAAAAGAGGAAACAAGTGACTTTTGAAGAGAGGCCAGTCATTATGGAATCAACATCAGAGAAAGCCAAGGAGCCAGAGAAGCCAGCTGAAAAGGTGGTAGCTGAGCAATCCTCACAAGTGGTTGAAAGGCCACCACCTCCATTCCCTCAAAGATTGCAGAAAGTTAAGGACAATGCAGCATATAAAAAGTTCCTTGACATCTTGAAGCAGGTACATATTAATATTCCATTGGTTGACATCTTTCAAGAAGTACCCAAATATGCAAAATACATCAAGCATATTGTGGCAAATAAAAGGAGGTTGACCGAGTTTGAGACTGTGGCACTCACTGAGGAATGTAGTTCTAGAATTCAAGGCAAGTTACCTCAGAAATTGAAGGACCCAGGTAGTTTCATTATTCACATCGCCATTGGTAAACATGATATTGGGTGAGCCTTATGTGATCTTGGCGCGAGCATAAATTTGATGCCGCTATCTGTAGTCAGACAGTTGGGGTTGGGTGAACCACGACCAACAACCGTTATCTTACAGTTAGCTAATTGCTCCCTTGCTCATCCTGAGGGAGTAATTGAAAATGTGTTAGTTCAAGTGGGTTCTTTCATATTTCCTGCCGATTTCATCATCCTGGATTACGAGCCTGATCAGGAAGTCCCATTTATTTTGGGGCGTCCATTCTTAGCCACAGGCTGAGCTATTATTGATGTTTGCGAAGGAAAGATGACAATGAGAGTAGGATACCAAGTAGAGGTATTCAATGTTTATAGAGCGCTGAAGTTGCCAACCCATTATGAAGAGTTATCCATGATCTCTGTGGTGGAGAGTGATGCTACATCGTTAGTACCCTATATGAACTCTTCAGATCCTGTTGACGGGTATTGACTAGGGATGTAGAAAATAGTGAAGATGATAGAATAGGAGAAATAGAGCAAGTGCTAAATATGTCCTGCAGTTATGTATATGGGTTCAGAAAATTTGAAGAGCTGTACAGGCCTGTAACTCTAACAGTCCCCAAGCCATCTATTGAAGAAGCTCCGAAGCTAGAACTCAAGCCCCTTCCAACACATTTGCACTATGCTTATTTGGGAAACTCTGAAACTCTACCTGTAATTATTTCATCCAGCTTGACCAGCAATCAAGAAGAAAAACTGCTCAGAGTCCTCCGCGAGAATAAAAAGGCCATTGGGTGGACTATAGCTGATATCAAGGGTATTAGTCCATCATTTTGCATGCACAAAATCTTTCTAGCGGATGAACACCGCCCCAGTATAGAGCATCAAAGGAGATTAAATCACATCATGAAGGAGGCAGTGAAAAAGGAAGTGATCAAGTTGCTCGATGCAGGTATCATTTTTCCCATTTATGATAGCAACTGGGTGAGCCCAATTCAATGTGTGCCCAAAAAGGGAGGAATG
>MU762128.1:271167-281208 GCA_026770625.1 Nicotiana glauca | reverse complement strand
ACTCACCCGTTGCGAAGAAACAAATTTGATACTTAATTGGGAAAAGTGCCATTTTATGGTACAAGAAGGCATTGTGTTGGGTCACAAAGTGTCTGGGGGCGGTATTGAAGTTGATAAAGCAAAGGTAGAGCTGGTTGAAAAATTACCTCCACCTTTTTCAGTAAAGGGTGTCCGGAGTTTCTTGGGACACGCAGGGTTCTATCAGCGCTTTATAAAAGATTTTTTAAAAATAACCACTCCCATGTGCAAGCTGCTGGAAAAAGATGTGAGTTTTAAATTTGATGATGCTTGCCTCAAAGCATTTGAAGAACTTAAAAAGAAGTTGGTGACTGCTCCCATTATTGTAGCACCTGATTGGTCTTTACCATTTGAACTTATATGTGATGCTAGCGATCTTGCTATTGGGACAGTACTGGGCCAAAGGAAGAACAAAGTATTTTATTCCATTTACTATGCGAGTAAGACTCTTAATGATGCACAGCTGAATTACACCACCACTGAGAAGGAATTGTTAGCTGTGGTGTGGGCTTTTGAGAAATTCCGAGCATACTTGGTGGGAACAAAAGTAATAGTCCATACCGATCATGCAACAATCCGGTATTTGTTCACAAAAAGGGAGTCTAAGGCCAGGTTGATGCGCTGGGTTTTGTTACTGCAGAATTTGATGTAGAAATACGAGATCGGAAAGGGACAGAAAACCAAGTAGCTGTGGCGAGCAGTTCCAAATGCAAAGAATGCATCATGGGCTGTGCAACAAGTCTTTCAAGCAAGGAAGTACTTCGAGAGTGCAGGATTAGAAGAAGAAGAGATCAGACAAATGCAGAAATTCTCAACTAAGAAGATATACAGAATGCTACAAGGAGAATGTACAAAGGTGAGATGGAGAAGGCTAGTGTGCAATAATCAAGGCCAACCAAAATGGACATTTATATTGAGGCTAGCCATCCAACAGCGACTAGCAACTAAAGATAGATTGATGAAATGGGGCATTAAGGTTGAACCTAATGGCCCATTGTGTAATAAGGAGAATAAAACGGTGGATCACTTGTTTTTTGAATGTGAGGAAACAGGAAGAATATGGGGTGGACTAATGCAGTGGCAAGGTATCAAATACCTTCGAAAAACTGGCAGGAAGTGATTGAGTGGATGGTGCAGAAGACTAAGGGAAGAAGTGCAAGGGATGAGGTATGTCGAATGGTACTTGCAGCAGCTGTTTACTATTGCTGGCATGAGAGGAATTGTGCAGTATTTCAGAAGGAAAGAAGACCTGTTAAAACAATACTGAGGCTGATAATTCAGGAAGTGCATGTAAGAGCAACAAGTCTTTAAAGTTGGCTAGAGTAATGAGTTCATTAGATTGGTATCCAGAGATATAGTGTATTTCAAAATGATAGGAGAGATAGATGAAATGTAGAGGAATGTGCTAGGTACTCATATTCTGGGGCACAATGTCCAGATATGGTGTAGGCTAGAATGATTTTATTCCTATATATAGTTATGAGTTGTAAATATTGCGGTTTATATGAATAAATTGATAGTTCCCAAAAAAAAAATTATATATATATATATACACAAAAAAAGTTTCGTTTGTTTATCACTTCCTGATATTGGTTGGAAAACAATTCTGTCAATGTACAGATTCCCTTATAAGGCTCGAAAGAGAGCTGGACTCAGTAGATAATTTTTTTATTTTTTTTTACAAAGATGAGTTCCAACTTAGACAAAAGTTCTCCTTCGCTAATTTCTATATCAGTGTTTTTTCTAATTTAATACATTAGCATAATCGGTGGTCCTAGTGAGACAGGACTGTTAAAGGATCGTGAGAAGGACCGTAGTTTTGAGTTTGCTTGACAGGACTGTGGCTTGACAGGGCTGGTGTCTCAGTAAAAACTAAAATATCCTATAGCTCCGTCGAAACGATCTGGCAGTGCCTTGCATATCAATGTTTTCCTAATCATTGACAGAAAAATATAATTTTTCTTTTGTAAGACATAAAAAGAGTAATGAGTTAAATAGGGGTGAAAACCATTTTGATCCTCTAACTTCGTCTTAAAACTGAAATTCGCCCTCCAACATTCAACAATAGATATTCTGTTCCTTGAAATAAATTGTATATTTAAAATATTTCTGTCACAACTCATTTCCGTAATAGGTCATGAAGGCACCCAACATTATTGCCAGGCAAGCCAACGCGGAAACGTTTCTAAAATTCTTAAGTTAGTTTGATCAGGAATAAATAAAATAGATACTCCAATTTAGATTTAAATCAGAATTGAGCAATAATTTAAATAACATAATTATACAATCCAAAATATAAGTCTACCAATGTGTGTGTCAATACCTGGTGTCACAAGTATGGGCATCTAGTAGAATATACAAAAGAATATCTCTATCCTACTGTATGAGATAGAAAAGGACAGCAAAAGCAAAGGAAGACTCCTTCCGGCTGCTGAACGGCATAGGAAGGAAGCAACTTATCCTGTGTCACGATCCGGATTTTCTACCATCGGGAGTAGTGATGGCGTCTACTATCGGAGCTAGGCAAGCCAAGCATTTAAAACCTTTTTGGATAACAACACAACAATAATAACAATAATAAACTTTTAAATAAAGCGGAAGTCTTTTATAACAAAAATAACTGGAAACCAACAATGCGGAAGTTAAATATTTCACTACCCAAGAACTGGAGTCGCTATCTCACGAACCTCTAAAGGGTGCTACAAACAAGTCCGAATAAAAAATACATAACGTCTTTCTCGGTACAATGAAAACAAACAGAAATATAGAAAGGGACTCCGGCCTGCGAACGCCAGCTAGGCTACCTCGTAGTCCCTGGACTGAAGTCAGCTCCCACTCAATGTGCTACTGCCGTGGTCCAAAAGCTGCTCCGGTACCGTGATCTGTGCAAAAAGAACAGAAGTGTAGCATCAGCACAACCGACCCCATGTGCTGGTAAGTGCCTGGCCTAACCCCGATAAAGTAGTGATGAGGCTAGATAGGACTACCAAATCAACCTGTGTAATTCAATATATATATGTGTAATAAAAAGAAAGAATATCAAAACTGAACAGTTAAATGGAGGAAAACAAACTATGGGAGAGTACAATCCGGATATAAAAGTCATCAACTTAAATAAGAAACATGGCACAAAAATAATTAATAGAGACAAGAAATCCAACAGTTGCACGGCATCAACCTTTGTGCTTTTACTCTTGTCCTCATCCAAAGAAATCAAATAAAATGCACGGCATCACCCTTCGTTCTTTCCTCACATAACTCCGATTTCAAAGCACGGAATGATCCTTCGTGCAAATATAATCAAACAATGGCACGGAATGACCCTTCATGCATAATATAATAAAAAATGGCATGGAATGTCCCTTCGTGCATAATATAATTAACAATGCCACGGAATATCACTTTGTGCATAATATAATCAACAATGGCTGGGAATGACCCTTCGTGCATAATATAATCAAAAATGGCACGGAACGACCCTTCGTGCAAATATAGTCAACAATGGCACGGAATGACCCTTCGTGCATCATCACTCTTCATTACCCAAACAAGAATCACAACCAAACGGGCAAGGGAAATAAATAATAACAAGAAATGTCCCGGCAAGGAAAAACACAATTACACAGCTAAATTCCGGCAAGAGAGCAATAATAACAACTTACAGATCCCGGCAAGGGAGATAATCACATCTCTTTCTAATTCTTTCATTTCTTACTCGATAGTATTTTTATCGTTTGAGCCAACGCTCCAAAGAATTCACCATTCATAAGTTATCATCAAACTCTTCACATTATGTAGAAAATCATTAATTAGCTTGGAATAGTCCTAAAGTATATCAAAACAAGTAGCAACAAAGACCCACGGTCATGCTAGACATCGGTGTATAGATACTCGTCACCATGCCTATACATCGTACTCGATCGTTTAGCAAATAACAATTAATAATACTCTAATCCTATTCCCTCAAGCCAAAGTTAGATCAAACACTTACCTCAAATGCTCCAAAATCCACTCAAGCCTCTAGTATAGCTTTACCCCTCGAATTCACCATAAAACCGCTCGAATCTAGTCATAATTTACTTGAATGTATCAACAAATGCTAATTAAATCAACTTGAATGCATGAAAATGAATTTCCCAAAGTTTTACTCAAAAATTCCCAAAATGCCCTGGGCCCATGTGGTCAAACCCCGAGGTTCGAACCAAAACCAGGTTACCCATTCCCCCACGAGTTCATATCTATGATTTATTTTTAAATCGGACCTCAAATTGAGGTCCAAATCCCTAATTTTAAGAAAACCTAGGTTCTACCCAAAATCTCCATTTTCACCCATGAAAAACCTTGATTTTAAGATGAAAACATGATAAATGATGTTAAAGATTGAAGAAATTAAGTGAAAATCAACTTACAAATGGATTGGAGGAGAAAGGGTTCTTGAAAAATCGCCAATGGGTATTTGGGTTTGAGAGATATGAAAAATAACGCTTAAAAATCGTCTAAGTATGAAAATTGCATGTTGTAGATGTGGGAATTGCGAACCTGGTTCGCAATTGCGAACCTACCCGACTTTGGAAATGCGAGAAAAGAGTTCGCATTTGCGAACCCTGCCCAGTTGCCCAGCCTTCGCATTTGCGGAATTTTGTTCGCATTTGCAGAAAATCCTTCGCTTTTGCGATCCCAGGCGAACCTGGACAACTTTTCATTTGCAAAGCAGACTTTGCATTTGCGATACTCGCATTTGCGAGCCTTGCAGGTCTGAAGCACCTGTTGAAAAATCTGCTGCCCAAAGTTTAAGAAAAACAACTCGACACCTATCCAAAACTCACCCGAGCCCTCGGGGCTCCAAACCAAACATGCACACAACCTCAAAAACATCCTACGGACTTACTCGCGCGATCAAATCGCCAAAATAACATCATATACATAGAATCAAGCCTCAAAACACATGATTTTCTTCTAAGTTTCATAAAGTTTCAAATTTGGAACTTATAGTTCAAAACACGTCATACGACGTCCGTTTTCAACAAAAATTTACAGATAGTGCTTAACACATATTTAAGACTTGTACCGGCTGTCGGAACCAAAATACGAGCCCGATACCATAACCTTTTGATCAAATTTCATTTTCATTTTCCTTAAACATTTTCATAAAACAATTTCATGGAAAAATTCATTCCTCGGGCCTGTGACCTCGGAATTCGATTCCGGATATACGCCCAAGTCCCATATTTTTCTACGGACTTTCCAGGACCGTCAAATCATGGGTCCGGGTCCATTTACCAAAAATGTTGACCGAAGTCAACTTTAACCATATTAATATCAAAATTTATCATTTTTCACATAGAATTCATATTTAAGTCTTCCGGCTACACGCTCGGACTGTGCACATAAATCGAGGCAAATAAAAGTGAGGTTTTCAAGTCCTCTGAAGCACGGAACGAATGAGGAAACAGGTTATGACCCTTTGGGTTGTCACATCCTCCACCTATAAAATAACTATTCGTCCTCGAACAGAAAAAAGAAAGAAGTACCTGAGTCAGGGAATAGATGAGGATAACGACTCCATATATCAGACTTGGACTCCTAGGTAGATGCCTCAGGAGGATGACCTCTCCACTGGACACGCACTGAAGGATAACTCTTCGACCTCAACTGTCGAACCTGCCAGTCTAGAATAGCTACCGACTCCTCCTGGTAGGACAGATCCTTGTCCAACTGGACAGTGCTGAAATCTAACACATGGGTAGGATTGCCATGATACCTTCGAAGCATAGACATATGAAACATTGGATGCACGGCTGACAAGCTAGGTGGCAAGGCAAGTCTATAAGCCACCTCTCCCACACAATCTATAATCTCAAATGGGCTAATGAACCTAGGGCTAAGCTTTCCCTTCTTCCCGAATCTCATCACGCCCTTCATAGGCGACACACAGAGCAATACTCGCTCACTAACCATGAAAGCTACATCTCTAACCTTGCGATCTGCATAACTCTTTTGTCGCGACTGAGCCGAACGAAGCCTGTCCTGAATGATGTTGACCTTATCCAAGGCCTCCTGAACTAAATTTATACCCAATAACCGAGCCTCTCCAGGCTCAAACCATCCGATTGGAGACCGATATCGCCTACCATACAACGCCTCATATGGAGCCATCTAAATGCTAGACTGGTAGCTGTTGTTGTAGGCGAACTCTGCTAAAGGCAAAAACGGGTCCTACGAGCCTCTAAAATCAATGACACAGGCTCGGAGCATATCTTCCAATATCTGAATAGTCCTCTCGAACTGGCCGTCCGTCTGAGGATGGAACGCTGTGCTCAACTGAACCTGGGTGCCCAACTCCTGCTGAACTGCTCTCCAGAAGCGCGAGGTAAACTGCGTAACCGTGTCCGAAATGATAGATGCCAGCACCCCACGAAGGCGAACAGTTTCTTGGATGTAGATCTCAGCTAACATCTCCGATGAATAAGTAGTTGCAATAGGAATAAAATGTGCTGACTTGGTCAGCCTATCAACAATGAACCAAATAACATAAAACTTCTTCCGAGTCATCGAAAGTCCAATAACGAAATCCATGGTAATCCTCTCCCACTTCCACTCGGGAAGCTCAGTCCTCTGAAATAAACCACCAAGCTTTTGATTCTCATACTTGACCTGCTGACAGTTCAAACACCGCGCCACATATGCAACAATATCTTTCTTCATCCTATGCCACCAATAATGCTGCCGCAAGTCCTGATATATCTTCGTGGCGCCTGGGTGAATAGAATACCGCAAACTATGGGCCTCCGCTAAGATCAACTCTCGAATCCCATTGACATTGGGCACACAAACTTGCCCCTGCAACCTCAAAACATCATCATCATCTAAAGTCACCTTCGTGGCACCTCCACGCTGCACCGTGTCTCTCAGGACACACAAATGAGGATCATCAAACTGCCAATCACGGATACGCTCCAATAATGAAGAACGAGCGACCGTGCAAGCTAACACTCTGCTAGGCTCAGAAATGTTCAACCTCACAAACCGATTGGCCAAAGTCTTAATATCCAAAGCAAGCGGTCTCTGGCTGATCGAAACATAAGCAAGACTACCCATGCTGGCGGACTTCCTACTCAATGCATCGGCCACCACATTGGCTCTCCCCGGGTGGTACAAAATAGTAACATCATAGTCTTTCAACAACTTCAACCACCTCCTCTGCCTCAAGTTCAACTCCATTTGCTTGAAAAAGTACTAAAGGCTCTTGTGATCCGTGTACACCTCACATGTCGCACCATATAGATAATGCCTCGAAATCTTCAAAGCATGAACAACAGCAACCAACTCTAGATCATGAACCGTATAATTCTTCTCGTGGATCTTCAACTGCCTTGAAGCATAAGCAATAACTCTGCCATCCTGCATCAATATCGCACCAAGCCCAATACGGGAAGCATCACAATAAACTGTATAAGACCCTGAACCTGTGGGCAAAACAAATATTGGTGTCATAGTCAGAGCTGTCTTGAGCTTCTAAAAGATCTCCTCACACTCGTCTGACCACCTGAACTGGGCACCCTTCTGGGTCAATCTGGTCATCGGGGCTGCTATAGATGAAAACCCCTCCACGAATCGACGGTAATAACCTGCTAACCCCAAGAAACTCTGAATCTCAGTCGCTAAAGCTAGTCAAGGCCAATTTTTGACTGCCTCAATCTTCTTCGGGTCCACCTCAATACCCTCTGCTGATACAACATGACCTAGAAATACAACTGAACTCAACCAGAACTCGCACTTCGATAACTTAGCATACAACTGACTATCCTTCAGAGTTAGAAGAACCACTCTGAGGTACTGCTTGTGCTCCTCCTAGCTGCGGGAGTACACCAGAATATCATCAATAAAGACTATCACGAACAAGTCTAGATAATGCCTGAACACCCGGTTCATCAACTCCATAAATGCTGCTGGGGCATTGGTCAATCCGAATGACATGACCAAAAACTCATAATTCTCATACCGAGTGCGAAATGCTGTCTTAGGGACATCAGACGCCCTAATCCTCAGCTGATAGATATTAAATCTATCTTTGAAAACACCTTCGCACCCTAAAGCTGGTCAAAAAAATCATCAATCCTCGGCAGTGGGTACTTGTTCTTAATTGTCACTTTGTTCAATTGCCGGTAATCAATGCACATCCTCATCGATAAATCCTTTTTCTTCACAAATAACACTGGCACCCCAAGGAGAAACTCTAGGCCAGATAAAATCCTTCTCTAGCAAATCTTGCAACTGGTCCTTTAACTCCTTCAACTCTAGCGAGGCCATATGATACGGCGAAATAGAAATGGGCTGCGTGCCTGGGGCCAGATCAATACAGAAATCAATATCCCTGTCGGGCAGCATACCCGGCAGGTTTGAAGAGAAAACCTCTGGGAACTCCCGAACAATAGGAACAGAGTCAATAGAAGGAAGCTCTATGCTGGAATCACAAACATATGACAAGTAAGCTAAACACCCTTTCTCGACCATGCTTCGAGCCTTAACATGGGAAATAACACTGCGGGTGGCATGTCCTGGGGTCCCTCTCCACTCCAATCGGGGCAAATCTGTCAAAGCCAAGGTCTCGGTCTTGGCGTGACAATCCAAGATAGCATGATACGGGGACAACCAATCCATCCCCAATATAACATCAAAATCTACCATGTCTAAGAGCAATAAATCAACACGTGTCTCAAGACCCTCAAATACTACTACACATGAATGATGAACTCGGTTGGCCACTATAGAATCACCCACTGGTGCATATACACATATAGGGATACCCAAAGCATCACTAGGCATAGCCAAGTAGGGTGCAAAATAAGATGACACATATGAATACGTAGACCTAGGGTCAAATAGCACTGAAGCATCCCTATCACAGACCAGAATAGTACCTGTAATAACAACAAATGAAGACTCAGCCTCTAGCCTGGCTGGTAAAGCATAACACCGGGGATGGGCCCCACCTCCCTGAACCATGTCTCTAGGACGGTCAGCTACTAGCTGACCTCTACCTCTACCGGTCCGAGCTCCACCTCTACGGTCCCTACCTCCACCTCTATGATCTCTACCCCTGCCTCTAGATGGTTGGGCAAGTTGTGGATCACCTGCTGCCCGAATCACGGGGCGAGGACCCTGCTGCTGAGAGCTGCTCGAGGCTCGAGGGCAAAACCTGACAATGTGATCGGGGTCACCACAACCATAACAAGACCTCTACTGCTGCGACTGCTGGACCTGTCGACCTGAATATCCTCCTCTGAAGCTCTGTAGTGGTGATGCACTGATAGGCTGCTGATTTGAATAATGCTGCTGAGAACCACCACCACCTAGAGTACCATGAGAAACTTTGAGCGCTGACTGAAAGGGCCTCGGTGAATGACCTCTGCCATAAGAATCCCTACCTCTAGATGAGGTACCACTTAACCTACCAGAATGACGAGGCCTCTTTTTTGGCATTTGACCACCTCCCCGTGCGAGGACCATCTCGACTCTGCGGGCTGCATTGGCCGCCTCCTAAAAAGGAAATATCATTACTAACTCCCATGGCCATCTGGAGACGGATCGGCTGAATCAATCCATCGATAAATCTCTGAATCCTCTCTCTCTCTGTGGGGAGTATCACAATAGCATGGCATGCCAAGTCAATAAATCGAGTCTCATATTGGGTAACTGTCATGGAGCCCTGCTGGAGGCGCTCAAACTGCCTGCGAAGTGCCTCCCGCTGAGTGACTGGGAGAAACTTCTCCAAAAACAACTCCACGAACTGATCCCATGTCAATGCTAGAGACCCTGCTGGATAGATAGGCAATAATCCCTCCACCAAGTCTTGGCGGATCCTGCAAGCCGGAAGGTGGCAAAATCGACCCCATTGGTCTCCACTATACCCATGGTCCTAAGGATCTCATGACAGCTGAATAAGAAATCCTGTGGATCCTCTGATGAAGCACCGCTGAAGGTGGTGGTGAAGAGCTTGGAGAACCGATCAAGTCTCCACAA